>OY735225.1:23729773-23912273 GCA_963457665.1 Thysanoteuthis rhombus | reverse complement strand
TTATATGGAGGAGTTTATTTCCTTTTCCAACCTTACTTGCATGTCTGAGGATATGTTTTTGGTTTATATGATTATAGAAAAATTATCAATAAAACAGACTCCCATGAAGACAATATAGACTAGATTGAAATCCTGATATTTTCTTCCACATGTGAACTGCTTATCCAAACCATATTTTAGACTTTAAATACCACATCTTTATAATCGGAGCCGTTTTTCCTGAACCCATCTACTTAATCTCACCTTTTCAAACTACTGTCTTCAGATCCCCATAGATCAAATGTGGAACTATATTGCAAGTCATGATGATCATTGGTTGTCTCTTCCTGCAACATAGCCCGCCCATTCCCATTTGCGTTAAAGGTTTCTATGATGGCTTAGTATATTAGGGGAAAACAGGAGTGTGCTTTCTAGTGGTCTCTCCCTGTGATGTTGAGCAGGATTCCTCCATGTGCACGTAGTATTCTCTTGGTCAGTCCCCTATGGAGCTGAAATATGGAACCTAGGCATTTGTTACATACCCTTTTTAGGACTAAAGGGAATATTGCTCTGAAGGTTAAGTTTGCCCTACCAAGGGCTTGCCAATCTAGAGTGATTCTTTGCTTGATTTCTTCTGAGGATGTCATGGAGACTCATTGTCTTAGATACAGTGGTCTACTTCATCCACCTTAGCATTATAGTTCATTGTGCCTTCCCATCTGACATGTTCGTTGAACTTGATTTTTCTTTCACTGAAGTTCATGAAGGCCAATTTTCTTGAGTTCATTTCATCTAGCATCAGGTCATGAGATTATCTGAAAACCTGGGATTACTAAGGTATTCACAGTATTCTGAGTCCTTTGTTTTCTTGGTCTTGGTTTTGGAAGATCATCTTGTAGGCTGTAAAGGGTTTAGGTGAGCTAGTATCACCTTGTTTTAGAAGTCTTTCATCTCTTGCAAATTTTAAGTTAAAAAGCAACAAAAATATTGAGACAGGATAAAATTTAAGAAGTTTTAAAAGTCAGGATGTAGATGAAAGCATAACTAAATGATAAAATGCCATTATTGCTAAATCACACAACCCTCAGAGAATTTTAGGTAAGCTGCATCTTATGAGACACCTTTCAAATCAGAGAAGCAATAGGGACAGATGGTCGAAGTTTTTAGAGAAAGTTAATCACTGCAGTTTCACGAAGTTTACGGTTTTTGCTATTTTTCTTAAAAGTACACGGTAGATGCTAGCTTAAGAAACATTTTGCAATAATTGAATATCTTCAAAAGTTTAAACTTAGTTACAACTACCCGAAAAAATTTGATTAGGTCACCAGGTGGGAAAAAATTGAAAAAAAAACTAAAATAAAATAAATAAAATGAAATAAAAAATAAATTATAAGTAATTTTACTGAATGTTTCACTCATTTATAATTTGAGAATGGTAAAGATTCATGGTTTTGAGGGCAAGAGAGGAGGGGGGGGGCAGCAGATTTTGCTCATTCACGCCACAACCTCGACAAATGGCAAGGATAACTGTACTTGGGCTTAAATATTTTACTTTTCATTATTCTATAACTTAGAAATTAATCCGCTTCAAAACATGTTTGAATCAACAAATCTGAAGACCATTTTGATTTTGATGGTATAGCTGAATCAAGAGGAGCCAAGGGAGCAAACTATGGGGCCTGCTTGACCCAAACTCAGGAAAGAAGGGAGGGGAAAAAAAAAGGCAGAGTCATGAATTATGTAATGTAAATTCTTTATTTCATTTAATTTGTGTCGCAAGTTGCCTCCTAAAATAAAGGCAGAAACTCAACATATACGTCTCACTTTAGAGTCTTACCAGAGCCTACGACTAACAGGAACGACGCTCTGGAAACAAATGGTAGAATTTTTCTTCGCTCTCAAGGATAAACAACGATAAATGTTTTTGTTAGTATTTTTTTTCCTGCTTTGTGAAATGGAAAAGTTCTTGTATAATCTCATTCCTAAGGATTCACTTCAAACAATCTATAAGACAATAGAGTGTGGTTAAGACTCATAGTGAGTCTGGATTTTACGGAGAAGTGCATCGCAGGTCTTCTTGGCATCTCCCAGCAACATTGAGGTGTTTTCTTTAAAGAAAATAGGGTTATCAACAGCTGCATAACCAACTCCCAAACTTCTCTTCATCACAATTACCTGGAAGATAAAACGGAAAAAAAAAAATTTTCATGTAACAAATAAGGAAATTTTAATAGATATTCAAGCACAATATCAACTTCATCTGATATCCTTGAACCAGACATGGTAAAACAAAAAGGAATTCAAGTGAAGACATCTGACAATTTCAGAAACTGTTGGGAATCATTTTTCAAGTTAGATTTGTAATTTCTCAAGAACCAACCAGAAATTTCTAGAAAATCCTGTCAGGCTAACTGAGTTAAGAAAGGCTTACCTGATCAGATTTCCAGACTCTGAGGACAGGCATGCCAGCAATGATAGAATTGGGATCATCTTCGGCAGCAGAGTTGACTGTGTCATTGGCACCGATAACAAGCACTAAGTCAGTTTCTGGGAAGTCATCGTTGATTTCATCCATCTCAAGTACAACGTCGTAAGGAACACCAGCCTCAGCCAACAGGACATTCAACTGACCAGGCATTCGTCCTGAGGAAAAAGAAATTAATATTTTTTTAATATTCATTTTCTCAGCATTTTCACTTGTTAGCATTCACTCACATTCATTGGGCCTTGATGTACCAAGTTGAGCTTAGTAATCTTATATAAAAACTGTTGTCACTTTGGGCCTGACTGAAGAGCAACAATTACAGAGAGGATGGGGTATGTGCCGCTACTGATATCACTACCAGTCTCATTTTAGGTTTTTTGTTTTTTTTCCAAATCCAATTTTAAAATTGGAAGAGTTTGGAGAGAAGAAAAAAAAAGAAAAAAAATCTAGAAAATAAAATAATTTCTATTCAAAGTATGCATTTTTTTTGGCAATGAATACATTCATACTAAAATATATAATTTATCTACATGTAAATAATCCCATCAATTTTAACAGATACTCTGCTAGTATGTATGCATAAAATAAAGATATATGAGAAGGAGCATCACTAACCTGCAACAGGGTGGATACCAAATCTGATATTCTTTCCTTTCTTCTTGAGCAATTCCACCATTTCTGCAATAGGGTATTGGGCCTTGGCAACACACAAACCGTACCCGGGTACGATGATGATATTCTTAGCATTGGTGATCAATTCAGTGGAATTATCAACATCAATTTCTGTGTGGGTTCCAGTGATAGTCATGGGCTTGCCTCCACCAGTGGCACTAGTGCCATAACCACCAAGAATGACGTTGGGAAGAGAACGGTTCATGGCCTGCAGAAATTGAAGAAAATCAATTTTGAAATTGGGCCTTCCACCATCAACACCAAATTAAAAAATTTTTTTTTAAATAAATAGAATTTAAACTTTCATATTGAACAATTTACGAATAACCTTTTATAATTCAATGCAGAAACTGCAACAAACCTATGGTGGCCTCCTGAGCAGGTACTTATTTCGCTTGAAAGTTAATCCGGGGCCGAGAGCATGTTATACACCAGAACTAGAGGTTACACTCTTTCCTGCTCAAGTGCATGGCCATATTAGGGACAGCATGACCAGAAGTAAGTTATATCTATAGTGCAAACTAACTGGCATGTAACAGTTTTTAAAAAAACAAATAAAAAACAATAGTAATGTTACATACTATGAAAATGATATATTCAATGTTCATTATATTTCAAAAGTCAAGCATGCAATCAAGACTATCATTATCTATCTCCATGTATATTGAATGAGTTTTTTTTGGGGAAAAAAACCCAGAATTTCATTGTCCATAATTAGCTGCTCGCATCATATACCAATAAATATGGTAATTAAAAAGGTGAAGTGGACATCTCTCTCATATTATATAAGCTAATGAACAAAGTCCCGGTTTCTGTAGCATGCTTCAGCTTAGTGGTCCTTCGAGACGTGATACATATCTTTTTTATGACAACTGACCTTGGTAGGACACGAGTCCACTGAAGGGATCCTTCCACTTCTATCACACTGCTTAGAGCAAACTCAATTAGCAGCTGAGTGCAAAGGCAAATTTGTCATGATAAAGATCCCCACCCCACATCGCTCATACTGTGAATCAAACCAAAGATCCACTGCATGCAAGGCAATCACGCTAGCCATTACACCAGAGAAGACAAATATGGTAATTAAGCAGTGCTTAAATATTTTAATTACTGAAAGAACAGAACAAGTGAATTGGATGCAAAACCAGGTAAGCAACACCAAAGGGCCTTTTCCACTTACTTTGCACATAATGTAAGAGAGAATGGCACCAGAAGAACCAATCAGGGAGCCAACAACAGTCATCAAATTATTGTTCATCATGAATCCCTCAGCACAAAGGGCCCAGCCAGAGTAGCTGTTCAAAACGGTGATCACAACAGGCATGTCGGCTCCTGCAAAAAGAAGAATCAGAAATTATTTGGTTGAAGCAATCATTGGATTTAAAGGCAGATTTTAGTCTTCAGAATCGGCCAAATTTAAAAAAAATAAATCTCAGTCTAAATAGAGAATAAAGCCTTTTCACATTACAATGAGACAAGATTTTAAGAATTCATGCAGACTTTGCTGACACTGACTTGAAAAGCAACACCTTACGAAAAAAAAGTAAATATTGAACAAAACTTGATTTCATCTTTGGAATCTCAATACTAAAAAAGATTGAGAAAAAAAAAAAAAAAAAAAAAAATGATAGAAAATTATGTGTACATCTTTGTTAGTTATAAACTGGACCCATTAAATTCTGAGGTCGGTGGCAACTAAGATATCATTACTCTGACATATTTCTGCAAAAACAAAAGCAATCAAAAGTAAATAAATTTTCAATTTGTAATTGAATTAAAACTTCAGTTGAAAACATCAACCCTAGAAAATTTAGCACGTTGGGGGAAAAAAAAAATCCTTTTCAAATGCATTTTTTTTCTTTCAACTTGTCACCTCTAAGTAACCTGTGAAAAGAACAAGTAATGATGAAAGAAAAAAGCTACCAACCTCCAATAGCTGCCGTGAGGGTCAACCCCATAACGCTGGAGAGGGTGGCTGTGGTTCCAAGCATGGCAAGAGAAGCAACAGGACTGTTGGTCATCATGTAGTAACCCATGGCACCAACGTTAGATGCCAAGAGACCAGCATTCATAGCATGACGGCCCGGGAGAAGCACAGGGGCAGAATTCAACAAACCTGAACAAAAATTGGAGGGGAAAAAAATATATCAAGATGGAACAAATAAACCAATAGTCAAATTTTAAATCTTTATAACAAAAATATTCTAGAACATTTAAGAAATGGAATTTAAAGACTATTTGGTTGTTTGGAAAATACAATTTTTTGTTGCTCATGTGGAACACACTTGTTGAGTTTTTTCACACAACCAATTTGCCTTAGATGGTCCAATACTGTCAGAATGCTAACTCTCTGTATCCGTGAAATTTCTTTGTTTGGTGTGGGTTTTGTTCAACCCAAGTCTTCAGTTCATTTTTAGTGCTTATTCTTTACAAGCTCAAATCCCTACTAGGAATATTTTGAAACAAAAGCTGCACAGTACAATTGAAGGTTGCTTCCTTACACCATGCTAGATGAATATTGGAAGCTGTTTGAGACATCTTGACCAAATTTATACTTGGTAGAGATGATTATACATGACTTTTTCATCTTTGGATTCAAGGGTCAACAGTCTACACTGAACATAAATGGTGATAGGTTTATTAAAAAAAAAAAAAAAAAAAAAAAAAAAAAAAAAAAAAAAAATACATATCTGTATAACCTCATACAATCAGTAATATTGTAGGACTAAAAGTTGGTATTTAGAATCAGCTATTATTTTCCAAACAATCCAATATTTGTTGTCCAAGAAATTTTCAAAATCACCTCATAAAGTAGTTAATTGTTTTGATAAAGCATTTGTTGCTCTTAGGCAAAGTGAAGAAGAAAATAGATGAAGGAGGCAGCAGTTTACCTTGGAGTTTGCCGAAAGCCACAAGTGATCCTGTGAATGTGACGCCACCAATGTAGGTGCCGAGGAAGAGTGAGGTTTTGATGACAGAGGCTGCGGGGTCTGTGGCAAAGTGAGGTTGTTCAACAAGATGGTTAGAGAAACAAGTAAGAACGGCTGCCGCACCAACCAAACTGTGGAAGAGGGCCACCATTTGGGGCAGGTCAGTGACTTCAAGACGTTTAGCAAGGACTGAACCAATCAAACCACCTGCAAGAGAAAAGTAATTGATATTTGGGTGAATAAGAGAGTTTTGGTTGGTCACATTAATAGAAACTGTCAAGTGACCAATGTCTTTTAGCAGCACACAATGTTAAGGATGATCAATTCATAAAATTGGAAAAAAGAGTGATCAATGAAAGACTACTTCCTGCCTTATATACAAATTGAACACCCCCCCCCCCACATACACAAAAAAAAAAAAATTTAAATTATGGGGGGTAAAGATTCAAAGTCAATTCTAGACATGAATAAATTTTCAGCCTTATGGCTCCACTGGTGCAGCCTGTACACACGACAAACGAAAATCACTTCAACTGATGAAGACTGATCATTGAAATAAACCTTGAATGGGGTGAGAGGAATATGAAAAGAACGAATGAACGAACACTGCCAGATCACATATCCTGAGTAAAAGATCTTTCTAGGCAAAAAAAAAAAAAAAAAAAAAAAAAGAAAAGAATCTTACCAAGGGACACCTATCTACCAAATTTGACAGCTAAGAAACAATATGTGGACAGAGAACCATTCGGGGGTTTCTTTAGCTCAAAGTGCAAGGAAATGAATTTCAAAACTAAAAAGACAAATGAGAGAAAATTCAAGAGCAAATCTGACTTACCGGAGCCCATCGTGACTGCCATTTGAGTGAAAAGTTCAGCACCAGGTTTCAAAAGTCCAAGAGTAGCAGCAACACCAGAAGAAACACCAATAATACCAAGGGCATTTCCTGAAAATTTACAGATTAATAATTTTACAACATAGTAACATCTATATGGGTCATGTCATTTGTTTGACAATTGATTACTGGGAGAAAAATTCTGGTCCTTTGGTTATTTTCTATCTGTGAAAGACATTTTCTTGCTATATGAATGGATTCTCATATGAATTGAGTTTTTTTTTTTTTTTGCAAAATAAGAGAAATATCTATATAATATGCCACTTGTCCGTCAATATTTTTCATCTGTGACATTCGTCAAAGGAAGATACTCTAGAATTAGCATTTGATAGTTGCCTACTTTTGCAAATAAAAATCTAGGTTCATTCTAGTCTATAATACATCCAGTGTACATCCATTTATCTGAAATACCTAAAGGGAAATTACTAGTTATCAAGCGATAGTTATCTCCCTTAGACCATGTAATTTTAAAAAAAAAATTTGTGAGAAAGATATTTGTACACAATATTTGAATTCTGTGAATTTCTCAATTGAATTAGATTTACAGTTCTTTATATTCTAAACTTTTATGTAATTGCAAATATTGCAGTCATTATTTGATAGAGCTGACTTAGTTTTAAGATAAAATGCAATGTGAGAGATCTTACATACTAGGAGATATATATATATATATATATATATATATATATATATATATATATAAAATAGTTTCTGATAGAGGCTACAAACACAAGCAAGTGTGGAATCTTACCAACTCTGGCTGTTTTTTGGGAAGAAAGTCCAGTGAGGGCGCCAACACAGCAGAGGCCAGCAGCTAGGTAGGCTGCTTGATGAATGTCAGGGTAACCCCCATGATAAGCGGCCAGTCCATAACCTCCAAGGAAAGCAGTAGCAGGGATCGCATACAAATAGTTGAACTCTGGAGGATCAGCTGGAAAATGACAAAAACAAATGGATGAATGTTAAAGTTATAGAAAAAGTCAGTTTTAGAAGAAAGCTGACTGACCATCGATTGCAGAGAGAATGTATTAACCAGCATGGTAGCAAAATGAAAAATACTTTTTAAAGTAAAGTTGACAACTGAACAGTTGAACACTCAAATTTTTTTTTCTCCACAAAATCCTGTTAAGTACTTTAAGAATTAATAATATAAGCCCAGTATGAATTTGGTAAAGATCTGTCAAATATTACACCATTGAAAGATCCATATACAGACAGATAGAAGGGGATTAAAACTAGAGTTTTGTAATCAGACACTATACAAAGTCATATTGAACAACTGTAGCCAAAGGTGGCATAGGGTTCTATCCACTTTTAGATATATGCATGTTTGTGTTCCAGCACTCATGGTCACAACGTTCTGTCTAGAGACTTGAAAATTGGCATCAGAATTTTGAGGCTGTCTTTCAATTATTGACTGAATACAAAAGAGCCGCCATATTCGAAATGCACCCAAGTGCACTTGAACCCGAAGGAGTTGAATAAGTACAGCCAAATTAGAATTCATCTTTTTACCAATCCAAAACTGGAGAGAAGAAAAAAAAAAAAAAAATATTGATATTAGCACAAGTTCAGGAATCCTCACTTAGCTGACAATTATGCGTGTTATATAAAATAAAATACAGGCTGCTACTGTGTGAGACACAGTAAGAAGCTGATGGTTGCTACTGATTCTATGAGTGACAAGTATATGATTTACGACACCACTGGATTAGAATTTGAAGGCCTTGCTGATATTGCAGTAGTATTAAAAAATTTCTATAAATTTGGTTTCATATGTGAACAAATTTCTCAGGATTTATTTTACGCCCTCAGAGTTTGGAAATCATTCTACTATCAATATCAATATTTGAGTCTTGTATTTATGTCTCATCTGCTAAAACCACAAGACTGATTGATCTGATATTTGGCTTTGAAAATCAATGAAAAGGGGAATTTCCCCACATAAACTGACCTTCAAGGTCTTTAGCAGTTAACAGGTCTTAAGCCAATCTTTGTTAGTTTAAAGTATCAGAAAGAAAAAAAAAAACTAACATTTATCATTCATTATTCCAAAACAAGTTTTGATGTTTTCTGGTCATGTATCACCTTTTGGCAATGAACAGCTCATAGCAGTTGCAGTTGAAGTAACAGTAAGTTTCTCCCTCTACCCTTTCCACAAGGACAAAAAGTGAGTGGGAGGAAAAGATTGTGGAGGGGTGAAGTGTAAGGATACACAACTGTTACTGCTGAATTAGATTTTTTTTGAGAAAAAAAAGATTTGTGAAAAGTATTTTCTTCATTTGTTGTGTTGAGTAAAAAAAGACAAAAAATGTTCTTTGTTTTGAAATGATGTTTTTCATAAGCAATGTCAGGTATACCTGTTGGTCTGTAATAAACTATGTTGAGTTAGCTGGTTTGTCTGTCACAATTAGATTCAATTAGTGATTTTCTTGCCTATTCAGAAATATCACCGAGCATAAAAATTACCAAAGTTACCCCCCTTGATGGATGAAAATGGCTAGTTTTTTTCCAAGTAGAATAGTGTACTGAATTAGCTTACAAAGTTTGGATTTTTTTTTTTTTTTTTTTTTTTTTTTTAAATCACGACTCACAGTATATCATCTCTGAAAGATGACTTTTTATCCAAGATAGTCATATGGATTCGTCTATATGTACTTTTCACAAAGTTGGTTTGTTTAATAATACTCGCGAGTCAGCAGTGTCCCCTCAGAGCCCCACATTGCAAGTCTCATGGCAGAGTAAATCATGCATTTAACAACTACTGAAAAACAATTGTAAACAAATCAGTACCGTACATTAGAATACGAATAAATGTAATCCATTTAAAATAGGTATCTTTAAAACTAAGACACTGTTAATTATTGTATTTAATTAATTAACTAACTAAAAGTAGGGGCCCACCAGAATATTTTCTTCATTGAAAGTTGTTTTTTTTAAGTTCCGAAACCATTGCAAGGGAAATAACTCCCTTATTTTTACGGAAGAGTTACTTCCCTTAGACCAGTTTCAAATTCGGTGACATCGCTCACCAGTAGACGATTTCGACTCTGCGGTGGGCAATCGTGCAGAAAATGTTGGGGGTTTGGAATTTGGGTAGGAAATAAAGGATCGAGTATCAGAGTCTGTAACTGACAATAAAGAATTTGTCAACAGCAACATTTACTATAAATTGAGCAAGCAGGACTGTAATATCACAAACTCAATGTGTCCATACTAGCTGTCTCAGGCAGAATGAGGATATCTAAAAACAGTTTATGTATGCCTAGCATTTTATGTTACAACTTGCAGTAATTATCGTTTTTTTTTAAATAAAAAAAAATTTTAAATTTGTGTCCTCTGGCATGTGAAAGTAGACAGTGACACCGAAAAAGTGAAGAACTTCTGCATTCCATTAGAAAAATGATTATACAGGCTGACAATTTCATATTCAAAGCTTTTACATAATGGCAGTAGCGAAATTTCTTGAACATATTTTTGCTACTATTCACCTTCATCTCGATTGATGTTGCTTTTTATAACAGAATTCAGGCTAGGTTGCCTTCAGCAGAGAGTGAATAAATTAACAACACAGATCAGAACAAAGTAAATTCCAGGTGAGAATCGAACTCTCAACTCTTTATACCAAAGGGTGGATTGCTTGTCACTAAACTACTGAAACTTAGAGGAAGTTACTTCAATATTGACAGAAAAGGATGAACTTGTAGGAATTTTTTTTTTTTTTTTTTTTTTTTTAAAAAGTAATTAACTCACTTGGGCGTTTGAACATATCCAACATACGCTGAGTGACTAAAAATCCACCTCCAACGTTGATGCAGGAAATAAACGCAGCAGTTGTTGCAAGGGCTTGCGATGTGTTTGAAGGGAAATAACCTCCACCCATCAGCAACATTCCACCAACGGCTGTGATGCCAGAAATGGCATTTGTGACGGACATCAATGGTGAATGAAGGGCTGGAGTCACACCCCACACAGTATGATAACCTGAAAAGAAAAAGGAAAAAAAATTGAAAATAAAATTCACTTCCATAATTTTGAAATTTTATTTATTTATTCATTTATTTTTTTTTAACAAAAATAAAAAATAAAAAAATAAAAATAATTGCAGGGTGGTCAAGCAATTGCGGGCACAGAGATTGGACTCAGAGAGCCAAGTTCAAACTCCGGCTGAGAGAGTTTTCACTTCCTACTAATGACCTTGTGAAAGGCATGAATCCATCTTTTCTCCTCCCAGCCATTGGCAAAATAGCACAGTGTGAAGTAAGTGACGTCACTCACAATCTGATTATTTGACAATGCAAACCTTGAGCAGAGAAATAAATTTACGATATGTAGAGCCCAGGCAGATTGGGCTTTGAAGCTTTAGCCAGCATGAGAGAACGAACAATTTGAAAAAGAAACTATTGAGAGGTTCACAATAGATTTTGAATAGAAAGAGTGAAAGATCACAAAAATTACATTAACTGCTCTATAATGGTCATATATATATATATATATATATATATATATATATATATATATATATATATATATATATATATACACACAAAACGCATTATTGGACATGAGAATACCCCCCTGAAACATGTCTAGACCATTAATAAAAACATTTTCAGATAAATAAACCTAACTTCCAGACACTTTACTCCCAAGTCTGTCTCTCTCTACAATTCATATATATATATATGCAAATGTTTGATTAATTTAGCTTTCAACATTGTTGTGGCAGGCGGAGACTGAAAGTATTATCGTGAACAAGAACCGATGCAAAACTGAAGTATCCAGCTTATTTCACAAAACCAGTTGCTTTTGACACATGGGAAGAACCTACAGGATAGACATCAAGGATTTTCCAGGAAAAAGACAAATCACTTACCTACAATTCCAGCCAAACCAAATGTGGTGACCATGGTCGTAAAAGCTGGGTTAGGAGAAGCAATACCCAAACCTGAGGAAGAAAGGAAAAAAAAAACAAAATGAAATGGTGGCAGATTTCTCAATCATACTAGAAATTGAACAACTTTAATTGTGCTAACATTTTCACCCATAAATCAAAGTAAGGTTAATTCAAACTGAAATTATTTTTTCTTCTTAAGATATATTAAACATTTCCTGCCTGTGAAAAACATTTCCGAACTTCCAGAAATAATGAATCACATTTTAGAATCTTCAAAAAATAAAAGATAATATTGACAGTGTTTTCAACAGTGGAACTCACCTAAAACAGTACCAAGCCCAGTTGTGTACATTATAGAATCTTTTAGAGTGATGTTAAAATAATTTGGGGGCTCTGGTTCTGCCTTGACTGCTGCAGGAGCAGCTGCTGCTGCAACAGCCTGGGGTGAAGGTTCTGGAGGAGGAGGTGGAGGCCACATCATTTCTCCCTAAGAAAAAACAAGAAAAAAAAAAAAAAAAAAAGAACGGTCAGTTCAAAAACTGATGTATATACATTTTGCGACATTTACGTCTAAGTATTTGTTTCCTATTGAAGTAAAATGTATGTTCCAAGATCTGTCAACTTAAAAAAAGGAGTCATTCCTGTTGTTTTAATCCTTACATCTCCATTACAGTATTGAGTATGTGAACCCAATTTAGGGTGCCAGGAGCAGTTCTAGTATAAAATTTTAGCCTGAGGGAGTTAGTGCTCAGTAGAGCATTTTATTTATTTATTTATTTTTCTAAACAGCTGTTTAGTCACATTATAGTGTCATGTGACCAACATCTTAGCAGCATGCTATGTTGGGAATGATCAGTTAAAAAATTTTTTTTTAAATTAAAAAAAAAAAAAAAAAAAGGTTGGGGAGCCAATGAAGAAGTTATTTTGCTAGCATTTTGTTGACAATGATCAATAAAACAGTCCGAATTTTTCAAATAAGCATGAATGGCTTTGGACATCAAAGGCTCAATCCAACAAAAACATTGATTACAAATTGAATTCCTGCTTAAAACCTATTTAATACAGAGTAGGTTTCAAATTTTCAGTCCTCTAGCTCTATTGGTGAGGTCTAATGTATCACATACATAGCAAGCCAGCCAGACTAAGTTGAAAACTGAAGAAACCAAAGTTGACAATTTTGGTTCAATAAAATCAAAGTTTTCATCTTGTTCACACCCCAAATGTTCAGATCAAAAAGGTACCAATTCAGTAAACAGACTGAATACAAAATTAAAGAGATACAAATGTAATAATTTGACAAATTAAAATCAAAGCATTGGGCAGCCTACTTACCTGATTCAAAATTATGGCACCACGTACAACTTCATCATTCAAGTCAACATTGTAATGATCTTTTTCACCTGTAGAAAAGTTCCAATAAAAAAATTCATTTGAGTCCAAGTCTTCGAAAAGGAATTCTAATTGCTTCAAGTTAATTGATTTGAAGAGGGGACCCCCCCCAAAAAAAACATCCCAATCCTAGGCATGAACTTGAAATATAAGTTTTATTACACCCCATTAGGTAACTGATGGAAAGTCATAGAAAATATACTAACAAAAGAAAAAAAAAAAAAGTTCAAAATACATATGAAGATTCAAGATAAACATTCTGCAATTTTATAAATAAATTTGCATTTCTATGCCGATATACTTTCACTTCCCTCATATTTTGAAATATGGGGGAAATCAGTTGGGGGGGGAAAAAAAAAAAAATTCTAACAAAGGGTATATATGGGCTAACTCTGGGAACTGCCCATTTGAAAATTATCCCTCCAGGAACAATGACAAAAAAAGAGCATAAATATAAATAATAATAAAAAAATAAAAAACTTATTCCCTATACATTAACCATATAAATTCTGAGACCCCATCTGATTCCCATGCCAGGAACTATATGGAAGGTTAGGGAAGCTAGGTGTGTCAAACAATCAATAGCCAAGAAAGTGTCCAATATAGTATCATTTTTTTTGGAGGGGGTGGGGGGTTCTAGCAACTTCTTTTCTGTCAGGGAGGATGAACCCAGTTGGGTCTAATCAGTATAATCAATAAATCAAAATCTGCAGTTATTTAACTTATTTATTAAGCTTTACAATAGTATATAGCATGATGGGTATATTTGAATCAATAACAAGTTACATTTGGTTGAATAGGCAACAGTAAGAGTAGGAAATGGTGAAAATAGGAAATTTTAAGGAAGTCATCTAAAGGTTACAGACTTCCTAACACTAAGAGAAAATTGTCAATTTGTTTGACACTTATTTTCAAGTAGTTATCCATGACCTGTTTGGTCACCTTTTGAGAGAAAATTAGTGCAGTCTAATGTGACTAGAATGTACTTTTTACATTGTTTACAGTTCACTGACTAACAGTACACCCTTCAATACAATTAATAATTTTACTATTATTTGAATGGAAGATAGTGAGCAAATAAATAAAAAAAAAAACATGTCCCTAGCAATACCAATTTATGTTCAAATTTAAGAAAAATCAATTTTTTAGAGCACTATAATTTTTAAAACCACTACCCTAAGGTTTTTCACACACACACACACACACACAAATGAATGACAAAAGAAATAAAATATACCAAATGACAAGAGGAGTTTGACAATGTTGTTTGAGTAAAGGGTGCTTGACTGTGTCGGCAGTCGGCTGGGTAAGTCTGTGTAGCCAATGTGCACCACATCATTGTATTTGTACAATTCACCCGGACGTGTTGTTTCAATGTTGCCACCAGCTTCTGCAGCTAAATCCACAATCACAGACCCAGGTTTCATGGATTCAACCATTGTCTGGAGAGGAAAAAAAGGTTGCAAACTCAAAATCAGCAACAAACAAGAAGAAAAAAATTTCAGTTCAATGGATTTGATCTATAAAAGATAAGTAGGAAAATATCAAAAGAAAGCCAGGGCCCAATTCAGGGGAATTTCCCATATAATGGCCATACAAATTCGACCAAGCAGTATACCGTAGTACCCTTAAGAGGGGTAGAAGGATGATGAGAGTGATGAAAAGGAAAAATTAAACGGGGAAAGTGGCACATTACATAATTTCAAATTGATCTTAGTGTATCGTGGGAAATTCAGATCAAATTCCATTTTGTTATGGTTATGTCAAAACTGGAATTTCAAAATAATGACTGGTGGAATGTTGAAGTTGAAACGGGAATTTTCAAATTGTATAATAAATATTGCAAAAGGGAATGTGGAGAGCTAACAAACAAGTGATGTTATTTGGCTACATAACTAGACAATCATACAAAAGACATAACTTTTATGTGATCTTTCACCACATCAAATAGTGATGTAATGAATATTTCAATTATAAGATACACATATAGGAGGAAAAAAAAAAAATTTATACACACACACTATATAGATATAGATATATATCGATGTACAAGATACTTTTCAACCGCAATTTACTGTTAGTATGACTCCCTCCCACCAGCCCCCACTTCATAGGGTGCAGCCAGCACAGTATTTTGGCAGCTACATTCATAAGCATAGAAACCAGAGATCCAAAAGACGGGAACCACCACTCCCTAAATTACATACCAGCTAGTAGTAGTAATAAACGATTTTTGATGTCCGTAGCAGAAATTCAGTGACAGCTTTTTTTTTCTTCATTTTTTTTTTTTTTAAGGGTGTTTTGTAAGGTTCTCTGCATATTCGAGAGGAAGAAAAATCCTGCGAAGTAAATAATCTAGACTTTTACACATTATACCATGGACTGAACTATTACAAGAGTACAAAAAAAAAAAAAAAAAAAAAAAAAGTCTTAAAAGTAAAATATTGACTTACTTTGCTGAAGAGTTTTGGTGCTGGTTTGCCAGGAATTAATGCAGTGGAAATGAGAATATCAATTTCTTTACATTGTTTTGCAAACAAAGCCATTTCTGCTTCAATGAATTCCTTGGACATTTCTTTGGCGTATCCACCAACACCTTCTCCGGATTCCTGTTAGAGAAGAAAAACAAAGATTGATGCTTTACGGCACAACTGCTATACAAAATAGGCAGGCAATGCTAAACTAACATTTCCTAAAATAAAAAAAATAAAAAAAATAAAAAAAAAATTATAAATATTCAAATTTCTGAGATGAGGAAATATACAGTGATTTACTCCAACATCCTCATCTTGGTTGTTATAGTAATATTTCAGCTGATGTACCTTCCCGCCTACTTCAGCATTAAGAATCCGAGGAGAGGTAGAGAGTGAAATAGACAAAGCATGGACCCCATGCAAATGTTCAGCAATTCACTCCTAAAAACAGGTCTAATTGGATTCCAAAAATTACAAAGACTGAAAAAAACTAGACCGACAGACAAGCTGATATAAAAAGTGCTAATGAACAGGTTAGCTTTGGAGGAGAGTGCCAAAAATCTTGGGATGAAAAATATCAAAGCATAAAACAATGCGACTAAAGTACTTAAAAATCATGAGATCTAAGGCAATAGAAGATTCAATATTTCACAGGAAGATGAAATTAAAGATCTGCCATGCAGGCAAAAGGTGCTCCGAATGCTTCCAGATCAATTAGCTTTAACAGCATCAAAGAGCCCTCGATGTCAATGCAAGAGAAACCTAAGACAGGTGCCAACTTCAACAAGCGTTGATGCCATTCATTGACAGAATTAGTCAACCACATCTGCCATCATTGAATTCGGAGAGGAGAGAGAGAAGCGATTCATCAGATCCAACGACTCAGTCCAAAATCAAATCAAAATTATACATAGATGGAGTTTTGACTTCTCGTAAGGAATTCAATTTTTTTTCTCCCCTCTAGGACCCTTTTTGGTCAGTCGGTTCCAGCTGTTAAAAAGGAATAGGTGTAATATCAGAAAAACATCTAGTGCGATAAATTTTTTTTACCAGATGCAAATGATGTCATAACAGTGTCCATGCTCCACATTTTTTCTTCATATATATATATTTTTTTTTATTAAAAAAATAATACTAGGAATATTTGTAAATTGCAATATTTTACAAGTATGAGAATCAATTGATACAAAGACTACTAACTCTACCACCTTCTGGTATATATGGTGGACAGTCAGTAAATAAAAACCAGGAGTTCAACTATTAGTCAAAGCTGCATCCCTTCAAACTTTTTTAAAAAAAGACACAAATTTGTTATTGAATCAATTCCATGAACCTACCTCAACATGAACTTCCAAGAATTCAGCTCCCATTGATTCCACCTGTTCTTTGACAGCAGCACGAGTGTCAAAGGCTCGAACAATAGCACCCATGTTTTTGGCCGTACCAACGGCAGACAGTCCAGCAACACCGCCACCAATAATCAAGACTTTGGCAGGGGGTACTTTACCGGCAGCCGTGATTTGACCTGAAAAGAAAAAGAAGAAAAAAAAGTCAATTGATAGGTCCAATCGAAGTAACAAGCACAAAGGCTGCCCCCGGACCAATTTAGCACAAACTTATACTGTAAATTAACCCCTCTTTTGAAAATCGGGGGAGGGAGAGGGTTCTTGGCATAAGGAGTTTAAATGTCTGAATTTTCAGCCCTCTAGTTCTATTAGTGTGGCTTATACACAGTGACAACTACCTAGCCACCACCTTTCAAGAAGTGATAAACCCATGTTGACAGTTTTGGTTGACTGTCTCTAATAAGATGATACCGATGCTAGACCTGTTGAAATTCCAAACATTGACAGCCAGGATATCAATTCTCACACATACTTTTGCTATTAAAGTAAGTAATTTATTACCTATTACCTTTAATATCATGCAAAAGCAAATTAAACTAACACATCTAATTATTGATTACTTTTGCTACATATTCCTGTGGTTTACTATGCCTATTACAACTTCATTTTTAGGCTTCGGATTTATTAGGGTAGAGTAATGAATGACAGTTATGGTGAAGGGCAAGTCCCTTTTGCTCTCATTCAAGCTTAAGCATCAGCTTCTATTCTTATGCTTGTTCATTACATAGAAATGGTGGGTATGGAGAGAAAGCACAAAAGTTATGAAGTGAATTAATAATAAACAGTGTACAACAGTCCTAGACAAACAAGCAAAATCTATTAGTATAAAGCCAGCAATGGTTTACAAGCATAGGTCTTATGGTCATCCAAACAGCTAGACTCCAGGGGGCTAAAACTTAGTCTAAGGATGATTCTAGGATGAACAAAGGATTGTTGACGGTAACATCTGAGGTCCTTAGAGCTCATCACAGGAACAAAATCACTATTTCTAGAGAAACTGCATAAAGGGACACCTTTTTACGCAACACCACTAACCAGAAGCACCCTAATTTCAAGCACCTATACAAAGAAATATCAATGGACATGTCAGTAGCACAGAAAGTGAAATTGGCAGAAAGTCCAAACTCTGAGAGGATTTGCATTTACTTCATTGGAAAAAACATAAATAGGAATAGATGATGTAACAGACATGGAAAAAAATTTCATTATTGAAACAAATTCATATGCAGTTATTCTAACTAGTACAGTATTTTGAAAAAAATTTTCCTGGGGAAATTTTTTAAAAATTGTAATGGAATAGAATTTCATTTCAGGTCAAATATTTGTTAAATGTTTACATTTTACAAATTTTTATAGAAGAAAAAAAAAAAAAAAAAAAAGGTAAAAGAACTATTTTCAGTATTTTTTTGAAGCAACAATTCCGATAGAATTAACATTCCCAGTCGAACTATAGATTCACAAGATATTTTTCAAATCAAGTGAACTTGTGTGATTCTGTTCATTTTTGATATGTCCTCAAACAGTGATCCTGCTGGGCTACAAACTGGTAGCAATCTGCAAAAAAATGATAGGATTTGGCAATATAAAATTGCCAAGATAAATTCATTTCTCCTTTATCTCATTAAATTTGTTAAACACTTCAGGAAACAAAATCTTGTGTATTAGCCACTAATAAGTGTCTTATAGTTGAGCAATC
Organism: Thysanoteuthis rhombus; assembly: GCA_963457665.1. NCBI lineage: Eukaryota > Metazoa > Mollusca > Cephalopoda > Oegopsida > Thysanoteuthidae > Thysanoteuthis > Thysanoteuthis major. Next base: position 23,893,453 of record OY735225.1, on the reverse strand, counting down.
ACCCATATCCTAAGGATCACACCACCACCCCATCCAGTTAATGGATCTGCAAGAATATGGTTAATATTAAACAGTTTCACGGTGCAAGAAAAAAAGGGGGGGCTGATCTCGAAGATTTAAAAAAAAAAAAAACAGCGGAGTACATTACCTGTGAAAAATCGGCCGAAGTTATTAGCAGCTTCTACAACTGCTTTGTAGCCTGCAATATTTGCCATGGAACTGAGAGCATCAAATACTTGAGCTCTGCTGATTCTCGGGACGCAGTCCATGGCGAAAACGGACAGTTTTTTCTCTGCCAGCAGATCAATCAGTTCTTTGTTTTGGGCCGGATACAGAAAACTAATCAGTGTTGAGCCTTCTTTAAGTGAGCCGACCTCTTCAGTGAGAGGACTACGAACCTTGAGTATAATATCATTGTCATACGCACCATCAAGGCCCACGATTGAAGCCCCAGCTGCTTCATAATCGGCATTTAAAAATTTGGCTTCAAGACCTGCATTATCTTCAACTTTAACGGTGAAGCCCTTTTTGGTGAGCATAGCCACACCAGCAGGGGAAACAGCCACACGTCGTTCATTTGTAAACAGTTCTTTGGGTACACCAATGCTGAGTTTGTTGTATGGCACACCTGGAACCGTCCCTTCTGAGGACAAGCATCGGGTACTGGTCTTCAGACCACGACTGCATCGAGAGGAGAGTTTTGTAATGTGGCAACCAATGTTGCCTGCCAATAAGGCAGTCTGGTGTAACCGAAGCAACATCCTGATACCTTCAAAGAGGATATGTCACCTGTAAAAAGAAAGAAAACTTGTCATTTAATATGAAATTTGAAAAAAATAATTTTAAAAAAAATAAATAAAAAAATAAAGTAAAATAAAATAAAACTTTGGCAAAATCCAGGAAAATAAGTACTATAAAAAAAATGTACTTGAAAAGTATGACAAAACTGCTTATTGCAGGAAACCTACTTTGAAGCAACAATTAGCTAACTTGTCAAAAATACAACATATGTAGTAGTTATTCATATACCTCTACCCAACAACAAGCACAGAAAGTGACAAGGTTGATTTTAAGGGAGGAAGGGGAGGGGCAGTCACATGCATACCTGTGGGTAGCACATGCTTACAATACCCAATGTTGCCAAGACGTCCCAATCTAAGAACTGATCTGGCAGTTTAACACTTTAATCTGCGATCAAAAGAGAACCTGTGTATACAGTGCAATTCAGCGATATGCTCAAGTCCGAAGATCACATTGCTTCATTGTGACCCTCTGCCAAAGAGCTTCCCCAGTGAATACTGACACACCTACTCGAAGTAGGTACAGGTTTTTTGGTATGTCCTCATTTTGGTTCATCTTTCGAATGCAATGTTGTACCTTACAGCCTTCTTCAGGGGGGGGGGGTCATTCAGAATTAAGAGTGCCCCCTTCGAAGCATATGGGCAGAGGGGCCTCATTCCACTGTCTTTTTTGGGGGGATGGAGTTCCACAGGGCATGAAAGAATGTTGCTACAGGATACAATGACCAAAACATTGTTCAAAAGATGAACAGAGATGAGGACAACAGTGAGAGAAAAAAAAAAAAAAAAAACACCACCACAACAAACACACATTGACCCTTCACCTCAACAATTCAGACAAAAATCTCAAAGTAGTTTGCACAAAATAAACATTTTATTTTTTAACCTTCTCCCACCATCCTGACCCCTCTCTCAATGTCCCCCTGGAAGGAAAATCAGGGCACCAAGTGATGCTGTAGTTGATATGATTCCATTTGTGATAAAGTCCAACCCTATTAAAAGATTGAAGCAGAACCATCTTAGAGATTCATACAAAGTATCATGCAGTCTTCAAGCCAAAACAGGTCAAAATCAAATGGGACCTGTATAACATAGTACCAGACATCAGCCTCTCTCCTACCTTGGATAAAATACCTATTTTCTATCAATAGACAACTTTTCCTCCCTTTGTAGTACAAGTAGCAGCCATCATCCAAGCCTGTTGCAGTATATCTATGATAACCATCAGCAAAGCAACAGGTCGTGGACAGGTAAATAAAGCTTTGAAGAGAACAAAATGATACTGAAGGGCTGCTATAAGTGTGGCATACACTGGGGGGTGGAGAGGGAGAGAGGAAAATATAGTTCAATGATAGGTAGAAAAAGTTATGAAAGGAGGGGAATCAAAAGACTGGCACACATGAACAGCTGGGGACACGATAAGTGTTCTCTTTAAGCCATTCACAAGAAAAAAGCCACATGTGATATTGGATTTAATAAATCCAAGAGAAGGAGGGGGGATCAATACACAGAATAAATCAGGTTTTTTCCATTCACTTTATTTAAAAAAAAAAAAAAAAAAAAAAAAAAAAAAAAAAAAAAAAACTCATCTTTCAATAGTAAAAATATTTCTACAAACTCCACTTCAGTTACCAACAGGCTTTTTGGTCCAAGATCGGACACTTTCACAACAGTTGAATCTATTGACCAACTAATCACACCATTTGACCCGACTTTCAATAGTATACCATTAAGCAATAATCAACACAGGGTCAATTGCACAGCCTCACCCATATATAATTATGTAAAAGTCTTGCGGGTGTAAAAAAAGAGGAACGACTATGACTTAACTTTATTTTTAAGGTCATTTGAAAACTGACTGCAAGAAAGGAAGTCTGTGTCACTAAACTGTCTGACATTTATCTGGAAACACCTAAACAGGAATAAGCAAAAGTCTTTTTGGACAATTGAACTTCGTTATTTTTTAAAGTTCTTAGTTCCAGCCAATCCATTCTACAGCCTCCTTTAGGTGTGCTATCCATGTGTAAAAAGGGACTGACCTTGCTCCAAGAGTTATTTGCTTAGTTAACAAAACAATTTTTGATGGACTAAGACTTCCTTCAGAAGTTTCAGCCTCCAATTCAAAAGGTAAGAAAAAAAAAAAAAAAAAAAAAAAGTTTTAAATTTAAATAAAATTTCTAAAAGTTTAGATTTTTAAAAAACTTTTTCAATTTAAAAAAGCCAACAAGAAACCCGATAGAGCGAGGTTATCATAAGTAAAAGGAGATTACATAAATGATCTACTAACTTAAAGTCACCATGGTTTTCAAACGAGTTGAATCAGAAAATCAGACTTTCATAACCCAATTCTTTCAGTTACAGTAAACTGAAGTAACAATTTTACTAAGTGACTAAGCTTCAATAGTGCATAAAGTAAAGTCCAACTTATCAATATACTATTCAATCCCGGTGAAACCGAGATGTTCAAGAAAAACTAGAGTGAAATAGTTTGAGTGAAAAAGTCCATTGTTTCAAACGGTGGTAACATTATCAGCAAAATTGTTACCTTTGATTGGGAAAGTCCATTGTTACAGAGACACACATACATGTATAATACTGCTCATTATATATGTAGGAGACAGATTAAACAAATTTACCATTTCTGCTGAACAAGTTGATAATTTGTTATTTTTCTTTTTAAATGACATTACAATTGTTTAAATTTGGACTGTTCTCATCTCATGAAATTTAGGGGGGAGAAAAAAAAAAAGAGACAGCATTTTTTTGACTTAACCCGAATTGGACAGTGAGATGGGGGGAGGCACTCGACCTCAGGCTTTGATGGTGACAACTTCCTATCTTAGCTTCCTAATAAAATCACCACCCACTCCGGCCGTAGGGTACATGGCTGAAACATTGAGTTCAAAAGATGAACCAAGTTGATACTTAGTGATAATGCAATGAATTCAAAACAAATCTAAGAGACAAAAGAATTAGAATGTGATTGTTTTGAAGGTGATCTTCTGGATTAATCATACATTTTTATCAACAAGTCACTCTCCAATTGCTCTTCTGACCTTTTATCAGTTCCCCTTTCACACCTGTGAACAGCAATCAGACATCAAATCAGTCATTTTTCAGCTACAACTAGTCAATTTTCAACTATTTAGCCAATATCTACAATAGCTGAAATTCTGACCATTTTATGAAAATTATGTTCATTTTATTAATAGCTCAAACATATAAATCTAATATTCCTAAGAATGAAATTAGCTGAAAATAGGACAAAATTTAGCCATTTTAGCAATTTTTTGAAGGTCAATTGAACTACATGAATTGATTATGCAAATATTTTTATATTTACTCAATATTGATAAACCATATTTTAATCAAAATTTCTGTTTAGAGAATCTTTCTGAAATCAAATATTGAAAATCTTAAGCAAATCCACTACATATACAAGTTTACTAAAAATGAATGAGTAATTTTCAATAATTAGTTCTGGAATCTTAGTGTATAGTTATTTTATTTGATAAATGGGCTTTAAATGAGTATATGTATATAACATTTTTAGTCATGAAGTTAGTTTGCAGATGTAAATCTTTACAATTTTCAGATAAGAGAAAGGTAATTTTCTCCCACAAATTAATCTTTAGATGAGGTGTCAAAAAACTTTTGATATCAAAGATAAAAACTAGAACCATAAATTCAATGACGTATCCACCATCCATCGTAGTAGTATTAGTGGGAGGAAAGAAAAGAGAAAAAAAGTCTTTCTGGTAAAATATTTCAACATGGGAATATTCCAGAAGTACTATTTTCAATAAAAATTGTAAATGGCTATTGGCGTTTTCAGCTTTTAACGCAAAAATGCTTAACTCATTCATTCTATGACTTTGTAAGCAGTTGGTTTCTTTATGACATCATCTCTTTCCTATTTCTGTTGTTTAACAGAACTGGGACGACATACCGACCTACATGTGGACATACCTGAAAAATTAATCAGAGCAGTGATTTAGACTTATGAACCTCATTTGCAAAATTTGTTGTCAGAACTTGACATCTTTGTTGATTAAGTAATCCAGTCTTAATTTTTTTGTATTATCTTCAGATCTAATCTTTTGTGCTGAAACCACTTGTTTACTAATGTTCTGTAGAAAAAAAAAACAACAAAAAAAAACAAAACACCCTGAGTAGATACCTCAGCCATTCTCATTAAAAACTGAATGAAAATCAGTTCAGATATGGTCATGATGCAAAAGGGGGTGGGTAACTAAAAAAATTCAAGGATATGCCAAAAAATTTCAATTCCTCATTCACCCATGGCCCATCCTTCCACAAAATGTTAAATAACTTTTGAAGACATTGGGTGAGCAAACAAACATGAGTGAATACATATACCTTTGCCAACTTAGTTGGCAGAGGTAACAAAGGACATTTCTGAAAAGTCTGAATGATGACCTTACTAATCAAAAAATTGTCTGACCTAAATCGTCACCTTAACAGCAAACATGAATTATTAGCCTGGTTAGGCCCGGAGAGAAATAAAATAAATGCTTGCGGATTCATGTGACAAACTTGTCATCTGCTTTGGAGCCAGGTCAAAAATTTTTAGGGGGATCCAGGCAGTATTGCCCTCTAAAAAGCTTTTTCCTGCTGTAACAACCTTATAAAAAATATCAGAAGGGCTAAAAAATTGCTAAATTAGGCTAAAAATTGCTGAAGAAATGGCATGAAGATGCATTAAAATGATGCGTCTCAATGGATTTTTGTGGTTGCCAAAACAAAAGCACTAAATTTAACATGAAAAGCTATAAATTGGCAGCACTGAGTCTTGTTCAAGGTCTGTTAATATACAAGGATGAAGTGTTTGGAACCCAACACATTTTAGAAAATTTTTGAAGGGTCTAGAACTGAAATAATGATTTTTGTCTTGCCAGACTTGCCTCATCCCTACCTTTATGGTTCACTTCAATTCTGCACAAATTACAAAGCTCGGTCTCAAGGATCATTTTGGACCAACAATTCCTAAATTTTGTGCTTTTTTATTTTCTTTTTAGATAATTAGTTTTGGAACACGTGTAGGCTACGGTGATTATTTTATATAAAAGGTATGGATATTGATTTGTAGATTCATTTATAACTTTTTCAGATTTACTGAAAAAACCCTACATCAGCTGGTGCAAGTTCAGGTTGTGGATCACTCACTATTGTAACGGTGTTCAAGTGATCACTCATGTTCATCGATCCAGTTCTCATATCTTATTTGATTACTGAAAAGGTATATGTTAACCAGAATTCAAAACAAAGAACCACATTTGTTCCAGTGAAAGACTACAATTGGACAAGTAGAGTCATGATGAGAATCTGATCAAATCAAATTGCAGTTCAAATAAGAGCCAACCATGATCAAATCTTAAAATATATTTGAAAAGTACAGAATTGGGCCATCTTGCCAGTTCCAAGCTTGGGAAAAGAAGGGCTGCACATGGTGCTAGCAACAGATGAGGAAAAACATTTCTCAGTAAATAAGATTTCGAGAATAATACAGACAAGAAAAGGAAAAAGAGATAAAACAGAAAGTGTGTGAGTGGCACGGGGTAAGACCATGAACATTTCTGTAGCCTGTCAGCAACACCCAAGTTGAACTAGCTGCGCATTTACTAACCCCCTCTCTTCACCCCATTCTATCATGAAATTCACATTTAGGTTACAACTATTCAGTCAGAGCCATAAGGTTTTATATACTGGCAGTTAAAACACCATTTTGTTTTTTGTCTATTTTTGAGGAGTGTAAATCTAAACTAAAGTCACCTTCAGAAATTGAACTTTTTTTTCTTTTCAAAAATAAGTGTTCCTGTTGCAGTGGATAAAAAATCTTGTCTGTTTAACAATTCCTATCTATTTAGTACATTCAACCTTGTCTCTCAATCTTTTATTCTCCTCACACACACACACAAATTAAACTGTACAACAAAACCAACCAAAACTATTAGCATAGGTTTCTTTTTTCTTTTCTTCAAAAGAAGGTAAGGCTAGCTGGCTATATATCACACATACAGGCCACACCAATGGAGCTAGAGGGCTAAAATTTTCAACATTCACTCTTTATGTCAAAGATGGTTTGTTTTTTTTCTTATTTTCTAAATTGGGTTTTTAGTGAGTGGTTTAGTTAATGCTAAACTGGTCCCTAGTTTGTGCCCGCTCGTTTGATATTTTAATTGACCCCCCCCCCAAACGGAACACTGCCAAATGAAGATGTCACAAAACAGTTTCTACTGAGTGACTAACCAGACCCGTTTTCTAAGTTCATTTATTTCTGGGTAATAAGCATTATTTTCTAATTGTTTATTTCAGGAAAGTATAGAAAATGTTATGTATGCTCTTCAAACTTTGTTTCTGTGACCAGGACAGTGAGGATTTGAAGTCTTATTCCCAAATGGACAACGGGTGAGTTTTTACATTTTTTTTGATCAGGACAGTGACAAAGTCTGGAGGAAAAAGTAGCAGTTTTCTATACGTTTTATACCTAAACAATTAGAAAATTAACATTAACCAGGAACAAGTGGATTGTATTTAGACCATAACAGAATTTTTAGTTGTACCATTTTACTCTCACGATACAAGTTGAACTCTGAAAACAAATATATTCAGCAACCCTTGGAAGCCTATGGCCCTCCCAAGGGGGCCTTCCACAGGAACAAGCTGAAGGCCAGATAGAGTAGTGTAAAGCAAGTATATTTATATGCGAGCAAAGTATCTGCAGATAAGAATCTAACACCCTTTTCTCAACTTGGCAATAAAATATATATTATCTTAAGCAATCAACACGATATGATTTAGAGTTGTACTTTAATACTTCATAGACCACTTGATCCAACCTTAGATGCTGAATTCGAACAATATATATCTTGAATGACATGCATGTGGGTAAGCAAGTTGTCAGTACACAATTAGAAATACTTTTATAGCTTTCATTTTTCAAGAAAAACAAGTAGTTTTAGATGTGTCAACACATCTCTATAAAAGATATGTTTCAGTCAGTCCAAGTTGCGTTAAACAGAAATAAGGAGTAACATTAAAATTGCATATCAAAGGTCCAGTTTTGTTTTGGGGCAGGGTGGACCATTTTCATTAAAATGGTGCTTGCTGAATATTTCCACATCGCAAAATTTTTACTAGTATGAGAATCAAAAGACTACTTGCTCATCTTCCAAATACTATCAGAGATGGTGGACTCATCATTGAAGTTATGGTTCTTGTTTTCATAAACCACAATTCAATAAACAAAAAAAAGGTCAGGACTCCAATTTCTAGTCATAAATCAAGTCAAGCCTGAATTCATTTTGAGGCTAGAGAAAATGGAACATAGATCTGAACTGAAAGAAAGAAAAGAGGGGGGGGGGGATTGTCGTCATCAAAAAAGAAATAACACCATCCACAGAGAAATATCTATATAATGCAGCAGTTGTGGCAGTTGTAATAATAGGTCTGGTTAGTCAATAGAAAACGTAACGAGTTTTTGCATAAATCTAAAAAAAAAAAAAAAAAACCCTCAGCATAAACATATCTTAAATTGAACCCTCCACTAAAATAGTGTGGGTGAGGGGAGAGAAAGAAAAAAAAAAAAATTTTCATTCAGATTCAGAACATTAAGTTTCAGATGCAAGATTGTCAGATTTGACCTTTGAGGACTGTGAGAGGTCCAATTCAAGATAGCCATCAATCGAACTGGTCTAATGTTCAAACATTTACTACAGAAATCAAAGTGTAGAAAAACATTCAAGGTGACATTCCCAACTAAGTTGAGAATGCCCATTCACTTGATACTTCTGAGATCACCAGAGCAAGGAAATGCATTTTTAGTCAGGTCAAACTAAAGACGTTGAGACATTCTTTCGCTGATGCATTTAGAGCTGGGCAGCAGGTCAATCACATTGCAAGCAATATCTTGCCAAAATATTGAAGTACATGCACAGCAGACAGGAGGGGGCGGGGCACATTACCAATTTTTCTTAAGGTTACAGGTAATTTACAGACCAGAATTTATAACAGTAATTATGCAGTAATTTCTCATTTATCGCAGTTGGGTGCATTTAACCAAATGGTTTTTCAGTATCAGATGTGCACAATAATATACTATAAGTACACATCACAGTCTGACCACTGGAATGGTATGAATTTCAAGATGGCTGACAAATCTTTAAAATGCTAATTATTCATTCATTAACCCAAAGTAATTTCTTTAACGATTTATTGTAATGCCAACTGTGCTTGATGACAAAGTTCTACCACAGAATATGTATACTTTTCAAGATGGCATCTAAATTGACAGCAAGGGAAAAAAAAAAAAAAAAAAAAAAAAAAAAAAAAAAAAAAAAAAAAAAAAATCGAAGGTTTCTCAATGGTCTTTTGTAGTATCAGGTGTGCTCAATGATGAAATCTACAACAAAAAAGTATAATTTAAGATGGCATCCAAAAAAAAGTCACCAAATTCTTAAAATGATCAGATAACACAAAAAACCTGGGGGGGGGGGGGTGATAAATGAGAAGTTACGGCAAAGGACTTTAAATTCTGGTCCAAATTACCTATAACATTGTTAAAAGAATAGGTAAGTGTTTTTTTCCACATCTACTGTAGGCTACTTTGATATTTCAACAAGATATTACTTGTAACATGATCTTCATGCTGTCCAACACTAAATATATGAAAGAATGTCTCAATGTTTTTTTTTCTTAATTTGACCTTGACCTGAATGCATTTCCGTGGGCTCTGGTAATTGCAAAATGAATGAGCGTTCGCAACTTAGTTACAAAAGTGATATCAACTACTTGAAGGGGGAAAATAAAATAAATCCCACCTTCCCAAGGCATGGAAATATACATTCAACCTAGTTCAAATATATATTCAAATAAGTTCAGCTTTATATATATATATATATATATATATATATATATATATATATATATATAATCATAATAGGGGTATATACCTGCATAAATTTCCATGTAAAATAAATGAGAACTTTTTTAAGTGGGCACTTGTTGGGGGGGGGGGGTAAAAAGTAATGTTGCGGTTCCTGTAAACAGACCTGACTGCAAGAGGCAATCTGTTAATATTGAACTTTTTCATTTATAAAGACCACTGCAAAAATGAGACTATTTTTCGATGCTGAATTTTACTGTTCACTTGTCTAAAGATAGATGAGGAAAAAAAGGTAAGAATTATTGCATGCAACATTTAAATTTGGCCCACAAATGATAGTTTGCCAAACCCTACAATATAGTCATCTGATTCTTAACCAATACAGACATTACTGCAAATATCTTTATTAAAATCCAACAAAAAGAAGTCTGGGTTAACATTTATTTTCATTATCAAGAATAAACCAGAAAGAAGCCAAGTAAAGATGTCAATGAGTTCAAGTCAAACCTTTAAACAGAATAAGACGGTTTTAGGATATAAATAATCGAAGTCTGCATAATCAGGTTTCATTTTTCAGGGTTTCAAAATTCACAGGAAGTAGTCAGCAAGTTTTCAGTCATATAACAAAAATAATAGAATAAACTTTAAGATGTCAAAGCTTCATGAAACCAAAAAAAAAAAAAAAAAAAAAAAATTTTTAAATTGATGTGAAAAAGGAGTTGAAATAATGTTAGACATAAGCAAAATATTCACGTGATTCTGCACTAGAAAATATACTCAATAGTTTAAGCTTCAACTTGAAGATATTCCTTTAGGGTCATCTTATTAGAACCAAGCCCAGGTAAAGGAAGTTCAGGCCTGGGGCTAGCAACTCCACGTAAAACATACCAAAGTGATGGAACTGAGATGGACCTAGCTGAGGAGAGTTGCCCAGAACTCAAACTTGCTGGTATGGTTGTTGCCCTATGCTCTAGAAAAATCTCAACCGACAATACACATCACAACCTGGAATGGATGCTCTACAGCAGTATTTTGAAACTGGGCCAATCAAATACTGCTCAGGGATCCAAAGCAATGATACCTCTGAACTAGACATTGTAAGATCTGGAGGCATAGGAACTACATCCAACGCACAGCTATCAAAAAACAATTTTTGTACATTGACCGGTACCATGCATTAGAATTCTAATAAGTTATTTCAAATAAACAAATCTTCAAAAGGTCAAAAATAGCTCTTTATTGTAGTTATTCAATTGGTCTAAAAACTAAAATGTTAAAAATAGGTTCTGCCATATTTTCTTCATAGAAGGGGTCCTTGAATTTTTCAAGTTTCAAAACCACTGCTCTACAACAAAGCAAGATATTTCCAGATTGGCAAAGAATAAACAATTAAGATAATTCAGTGTTCAGCTCATACGAGCAATATCTATAGACAGTCATGACAGTGAATAATGCAATGATAGCCAAGTGGGAAAAAAACTGACTTGAATACAGATCAATATCCAAGCGGTAATTGGAATAAATCAGGCAGTTGAAATGGAATCTCAACATTTAGTAGCCGTTACAAAACAAAATTCACACAAGCTAACCATGAAAGTGTAAGGTCCTTTCTATGATAAAACACTATGTAATTGCTTTAGATATTTGAGGTTTACAATGGAAGGTGTATTTATATTAAGTAGGTCTATGTACAGGCAGTATGAAAATTAACATGAATGAATGGCTATACCAGATAAATTTAGAAGTCTATTAGGTAGGAGTTAGGCAGGTGGAATAGATAAAAATTTCAGACTCAAGTTTGGTCAGTTACTGAATAGAAACTATCATAGAAACCAATGTCTTTTGGCTGCATTTTATGTAGGGAATGATCAATTTTTAAAAAATTGGAAAAAGGGGGTAACCAATGGAAAAGTTACTTTTCTTGCATCACTAAAATGTCTGAAAACTAGAATGCAGCCTAGGAAATCAAACAAAATTATATTCAGTAAAAGAAAAAAAAGTTTGAATGTTTTCTGCCCTATTGGGGGTGGTCTCTACACTCAACAGACAGCAAGGCAAAAATCATTGAAGAAAAAAAGTCCATGTTGATGTGTCCAACAATATTTGAAGAGATCTGATTTGAAGTAAATTATCAATGATATTTGAACAGAGTCAGACAGATTTGAAAAAAAAAAAAAAACAAAAAAAAAACAAAAAAAAACAAAACACTTAAGAACTTTGCTGTCAAGAAATCAGAAAAGGCTGAGATCTTGAAAGGATTTCACAATTTTAAATTCTCAGGAATGCACATAAATGGCAATTCTTTAAAAAATTCAAATTCTAATACTGCATTGAATTTTTACTAAATTTCTCTTAAAATAGATCAAAAGGGTTTGATCCTTTTATAAATGTATCTGTGAGAGTTCCAGCATTCCTGACCACTGTTTTGTCAGCAAACTTGAAAATTGGCATCAGTATTCCACAGCAGCCTAATTTTTTTTATTTTTGGAAGGAGAAAAAAGAGAAAAGCTTTATTGAGCCTCTAAAATCAGGAGAATCTTGATTTTTTTTTCTTTACTCTTTTTCAGAGGAAAATACCAGACACACACATATATATATATATATATATATATATATATATATATAAAAAATCACAAGTTCCAATTTTGATCATGCATTAAACTTTCAATAGATATTTTGAATTGTGATGATAAAGGAGCTCTGCCAATATATTTTAAACTGAACATCAAATCTCCAAGAGCTGCACGTGGCCCAAGAACCATAGTTTGGACACCATGCGGTTCACTCTAGAACACAGGCCATGGGCAATTGAGAGGTTCACAATTTTATGAATCTCTTGGCCATGGAGCAGTTGATGGTTTTTAAATAGTCTCGTGTTATGATTAGTTCAGTTTTTGCTCACATAAACATTAAATAGCATAGTTTGTTTACTATATGCATGTCCATAGGCTTCTGACAAATCTTGACTTTAGTCGAATAAGCCAAATTTCTGAATTCTACCAAAAAAATAATTGGTGGATTGAGAAAATTCTTTTTACTTGCCAAGTAAATTAATAGGCTTCAGGGGCAAATTTTTAAAAGCATGATATATAATATGATAAACTTGTGGGTCATGAGCAAAACTTTTGGAGAAAAAAAAAGAAAAACATACACAAAACATACACAAGAAGGCCATTACAAAAAGAAGGTGCAGATCCCAGTTCTAGATTCAAGGAGGAACATTTAATATTCATGTCAATGCTAGTGACTTTTTTAACACTCGAAAAGATTCCTATCTTTTACAAGTCAGAGCAAGTAGACGAAATCTCAAAGGAATAGCAGCTTGTGGTAGCTTTGTCTATAATCAATCTTGTCAGATCAATACAAATACTAAGAGTTGAGACAGGGTCTTTTATTTGAAGCCATCTGTCCTTGTATTTGGAGTGGTAATGAGTATAACCGACCTGGCCATTTGGACAAAACTTTCATTTGCAACTATCCAACTTAGCAAATAATAGTCATCAGGTCAGAAAGGATGTAACCACTTTTGTCTACTGTTTTGGTGAGAATAGCAAATCAGGAGTTTCCAATTTAGACAAACATTTTACATGGAGCAGAAAGTAAGATTTGAATTATGAAGGTCAAATTTCTTATAAGAGAAATTCTATAGTGCACTTTTCAGAGACAGAAGTAGACAGTTCAATGAATGGAAAAAAGTCTTGAATCTGTTCAGTGCTCATAAGAAAGGGATGATAGAATAGAAGGGGAATATTTTTTTCTTTTCTACACCCCATTTCAATTTAGAGAAGCAGAATTAGATGCGGGATCGTCTGCTAGCCTCTAGACATTCCAGGGAGTTTACAACACAAAGGTGATTGGACAGGGCAGGGGATGTGCCATCACTAGGTCAATTAGTTTGCACTGCTTTTCAAAGCTACACTGCATAAGCGTGCAGATGGAAAGACCAAAACTGATGACTCAGTCTCCTCATTGGGCAGTATGGCCAGCTCCAAGTAGGACCCCAGAGACTAAAACTAGGGGGTGGGGATGATCAGACACTTAATCATCATTGATTGACCCATAACATTTTATTTAAGTCACTGGATCAGGCCAGCTGATGTGGCCGGATACCTTCATTCAGTCGGCTTAAGGGGTAAAGATGGGACTATTAAGAAGTAAAACTATCAAAAATTTGACCATTCTGCTCGATATTGAACAGAATTTTTTTGGTGCTTTGTTTCCTTTTAAATCTCTGAACAACTAGCGAATCCATGGGTAGTAAGGTAATTCCCAACACTAGAGTCAGTGTTTTGATGGAGTGCAGGCAGGTGTCTTTGGGTGCAAAAGATGATATGAAATGAAGCCTCTCAGTCAAGTAACAATAAAAGAAATAAACATCAGGAGAGGAAGTCTAATAGTAAAAACTTTCCAATAAACAGATTCCTTCATCTAAAGTCATGATTTACAATGAAGAGGGAGGGGGGGCAGATATTCACAGCAGCTTTCAGGGCAATGATTCAACCTTTTGTCCATACACTTTTCACCAAGAAGCAATACTGTGGACAGTGTTGTTTTGATGTATGATTAAGGTACTGCTATACAAATTAATGTAAGTATAAGCAGGAAAGAGAGAGAGAAGAAAAAAAAGAAAAAAAAAAGACCTTGAATGGTTTGGCTTTCAACAGTACGGAAACTAAGTGTACTCAAGGTATACCTGTATTCCAGAAGGTCACCCCCTCCCAGGATTGACAGAATCAAAACGAACATTTCAGAATCGTAGTCTGAAGAAAGTTCAATATGCCCACAGTTCGACTTGCCAATCTATAAATTTCCCCTGGTTCTCAGCCTGTTCTAGAAGTTGAATGGCGGTATTCAGGAAATACGGAAGACAAACGGAGATGAAAAAAAAAAAAAGCAAAGAACGAAAGGTCAAATTTCAAGAATTTAAAGTGGTTCGTCACAATTCTGGACAGGTGAAGTTAACTACGTCACTGACAAGTCACCAGGATTTAAAATCAAGGCAAATGGCTCAGAAATTACTTTCAACAAATAGAAAATCACAGAAAAACAAGAAAAAATACGATTTAAGTAAGTGGGGTATAATGAGACATTAAAACTTACGATGTCATTAGACAATTAAGACCACTTAAAAGAAATCGGTTCGTTTGTCTGAAGATCGGTCTGAAGAGAAAGCACTCCAATTAAGTAAGATGAGAGATTTAAAACTCACCAACAGTTTCAAAATGTTACGAAGAAGGTACAAAACCATTTAAAGAAGGGGGTGTGTGCATTTCTTGTTGCCTAACATGGCACGTGTTTATGAATGAATATGCAAACTCGAAGACAGGAAGAGGAGAGGTTTGTTCGTTTGCTATAAAGTCCAAGTGCCAACAACAATTATTTATGACAATGACTTTTTGGTTGCTGATGTTCGAGGGTTACCAACGGTGATGGCATTAAACAGAAGAAAAAAAAATGAGAACTTTATCAACTTGGAAATGTCAATTCTCTTAGTCTTAATTGTAGTCTAAGAAGGACATAGTATTTGTCATGGGACAAAATACGAGAGGGTAGCATATTTCGTCTCATGAAGACGGGGTAAGAAAAGAACCATAAGGTACGTGTTCAAGTTTTCTGACGTCACTAAGACGCAACCTCGTCACAAAGAAACCAGGGCAGTATGGGCGCTCAGGTGTTATGCCCTTGAAGAAAAGGGGGGCAAGATGAATAGACAGGTCCAACCGCTGGAAAAAAAAATCCATGTAATTTTCATGATTTCAATCCGTAAGACATTCATTCCCTAAGGATTTTGTCAGTTTGAGAAAAGTTTCAGCTTTCAGGAGAGGATTCTATTATACTAGACACTAGTTTTGCCATTCTTACGGAATGGAGCTTCCAAATATTCGATTATTTCCCTTATGAAGTAGGGGGGACCCAGTGTTACACATTTCTGCGTCTTAAATTGTTCTGCTTATTGAAGTGAAGTTATTTGTTTCGGAGTTCAAGAAGTTTCTTACTGAAATAGGTAAAATGCGAACAGAATCAATTTCTGAAGAGATCACACACTGTGACGTTAGCAAATTTTTTCAGAAAAATTTGAACAAATGAATCCATCCACATTTTTGACGGGGAGGGGGGGAAATACAGGTCTTGTTAAAGGTCGAGGGGAGGCAATCCAAAGGAAGTACGAGAAAATAAGTACTATTATTTTGCGAAGAATTGCAAAAATTATGGTCAAGATTCGGTTGATTAACAGCCGTGTGAAAAAAAGAATCATGACAGACCTCCGTTCTCTGGAAATTTCCGAGAAAAGCATCTCAAGCTTTTAGCGGGGCGGTTCCAACGAAGCCGTAGAGCTTAACTAGACACTTTCCGCCCGTCAGACAAAAAGTAATCAGTTACTTTAATACCATCGTGGAGTCTACCCTTGGTAGAGGTTGTTTTTGAAGAGCTTTGATATTAAAATGTTTCACGAAGACGCTGAAAAAGTACTTACAGCAGTTACTGCTTTCTATTGTGTTATGTCCCAAGTAGCGTGGAGCGTGGGAGGAGTACAAATTTCTTAGATTGACATTTTATTCGTAAAAATCGGGACTCAATCTAGAAAATTCAATTGTTCTTTCGTGTTCAAGAAATACACCACTAGGCAGAATTCATCCGATGTATTCTGATGTTTTCAAAACGAACCTGACCTTCATTTTTTTTCAATAATTTCATGAGTGGATAATTAATCTAAATAAGATATTCGATTTGAAACCCCAAGGGTTAGGTATAATATCTATATTTACACCTAACCTAGGTCAAGTAACCTCTACGCTCATCATCATCATCTGATGAGCTTGGGAAATACTTGAACCTAAGTCAGTCTAATTACTGCATTAATTACCGACTGATTTCAGGTGCAATTTATTTCATCTTTACCGTACAGTATAAGACTAAAAATTCTCCGGGATTATATATCAATCATACACAAGTTGAGCACTGAAAAAGAAATACACAGCCGCACGATGTAAGGAAAGTACAGGTACAGTTTAGCATTCATTTTACTTATATTGTAAATCTGTATTTATGGCAGGATTAAACTTTGAACACTCGGTAATAAAAATAAATTGGAGAAAAAAAAAAACAAAAAAAAACAGACTTCAGTGGGCAGTGCCCGAGCACTTGGAGAACAGTCATAGCATGCACAGTCAAGTGGCAACATGGCAGTTTATCAAAGATAATGCTTCATAATCTTGCCACCCAGCAACCGGTGAAGTTAGAGTCAAAGAGTGAGGGATTAATAAGAGAAAATTGCTTTGTAATTAAGTGAAATTTGAACCTTTCAGAAATTAAACGCTACATTTGTGGTAAAGAAAAAATATACACATAACATGACATGAAAAGAAAAAACCCAAGGGGAAGATTTGAGATGAGAAATATTTTTCCCTAAAAAAGTAAAATATGATACAAAAACAGTGATCGTTTTTTGTCGGTAAAAAAAAGGGACGCAACTCTCACTGAAACACTCGCAAAAATTACCGATGGATGTTAGCGCGCAGTAGGCTGCAATTAAAAAATTGTTATTAATTAAATTTATAATTGGTTATGGAGGATAGTGTATAATGATTTATATTCAAGAAATTATTAGCAAAAACTAAGAAAATCAAAATCTTAAGTCTGCAGTGCAGATTTTTTTTCGGACTTTTTATCTTTACGTTTCTCGGCCCCTGATAAATGTTTTCCAAAGAGGGCCATGACAGGTTTTGGTAGTTTCTAAAAATAAAGGCCCCTGAATGCAGAGATTGACACTTAAAATTTAGAAAAGAAAAGAAAAAAAAATCATTCGAGATTATCAAGTGCCCATCCATAACCTTTGATCTAAGTTGTCGATCAAAGACAAACACATCTAAATAACAATGAAGGACGATTAGGGCAAGCATTTTAGGAGTTTCAGGCAATATCGTAAATACTAAGACTAGATTTTGATAATTAAAAAAACTATTTCCTGCAAATTAATTATAAACAAAAATGCTTCATTGTTCCGCCCCCAACGAATGTTTTAAAGTTCATTTAAATTGACTATGAACTAGAACATTATGAAATAAAATGATTACTAAAGAAGGGATCCTACTTGACACTTAGCAAAAGTTCATGATTTATTCATCGACAAATTTAATCAGTCTTAGTATTTACAAATGCGCAATAAATAGAGTTTATTTTATGTAAACGAATATAAATAATCCAGTGACTTCTGATTTTATAGAAATCAGAAAGACCTTAAATGACTGGAATTTTATCAGAAGCGATCATCATTCAATTAAAACCGAACTGTCAGTAAATCGCTTCAAAAAGGAGTAAGTCACTGTAATTGAAAGCATCCATAAAGTGACATTTTAACCCTTTTTGTAGGGACAAAAGGGGTTTTGCATTCCAACTCTAAGCAAAAGTAAGTGCTACAAATGATTTTCGCGTTCGACCCAGACGACCCCTGAAGTGCACGAAAAAGCACGTTGGTTTCAGAATTTTTTTCAGAACGTAGAAAGATGTTAAACGGAAATTTACTGATTCGTCGAGTCAAGATCGCAGATTTTTTTTTCTAACATCGATTCTGATCTTTGAAATTAAATTGTTTGAACAAGTACTTGCATATGAACACGGCGATAATGAAACATATTTGTCTTGTTAACGAAATGCATTTAAATGAAGTGAATGCTCTACAAGACCTCCTTTGTGGAAAGAAAGAGAAAAGAAAGTGGAAAAAGAACATGACATTCAAACGTAAATGTAATTCGGCCAGGTGCCTTTTTGAATGAGGGTGGGTTTAAGAAAAGAAACGATCATATTCAGTCGATTTTTCTTTTTTAGTTGGGTGGAAAATACTTACTTTTTTCTGGCCCAAGACTGGCATTCGTAGCTCCAATGTCAAGGGAGGCAAAACAGAAAAAAAAGAGATAGGAAGGAGAGAAGACGTATTCTTACGGTGCCAATCGCCGACACGACGATGCTTCACAAGCACTTTCTATTCTTCTTTTTTTTTTTTTAATGCTTTTTCCAACGAAAGAAGCCGATGGCCAATCAGAATAGAGTTCGGATGTCACGTGACAACTGAAATCTGACACGGGAATGAAAGACAAATGAGCGGGACAAACCAAGTTCCTCCCCTTCTTCCTCTCTATGTGCATCTGCGTCATTAATTGTTCCCCCTCCGTCGATTTCTCACCTTGTCTATTTTTGTTTGTATCACTATCACTTCCACCCCGTAGGATTTCACCTTTCCTCGTGGAGTGGGTTTATCTGATTATACATAAAACAAACATAGCCTGTCGGGCAGTTGTTCTTCCCCTTTGGTGCTAGGCCTGATAAAACTCTATCTCACTTTTTCCTCTCTCTCTCACAGTTCTCGCTCAGACTCAAAAGCTAGTCGATCCTCATAGGAAGCATGGCGAAAGTTGCAGCAGTTGTTACCCAATTACTTTGTCGTTCTTCATCTCAACTCCAGAATCTGGTGGCCCCAGCTTCTTTGAGTGTACAGCAACGACGAAACTGTAAGTAGTATTATGTATATTAAATCTTTAAAAAAAAAAAAAATTCTCAAAGTTCCCCCCCCCGTAGTTACGGGTCTCTCGAAGCGAAAACCGGGTGTAGGACCCCTCTTGCGGGTTGCGTTTGAAAATTGGGGGTTGCAGAAAGTTCTGAAGAACTCTCAATTTTTGATCTTCTCATTGCCAAAATTTTTTGATTATGAAATGACTCGATATTATTTTGTTTTCAATTATCTTATTTTTTTTTTTTCCTTAAATCAAATATTTGTGGCAATTAACATTTTCTTCTACGGTTAGAATCTTAGAATATATTACAGACTTAAGGGTTGCCAACAATTGTCATATCGACGGGGTTGTAAGTGAAACATGATCGAGAAGCTTTTACTGTAAAACCGAGGAAAATAGATAAACTGTCAAAAAGCTCACAGTAAAACACTTTTTCA
Organism: Thysanoteuthis rhombus; assembly: GCA_963457665.1. NCBI lineage: Eukaryota > Metazoa > Mollusca > Cephalopoda > Oegopsida > Thysanoteuthidae > Thysanoteuthis > Thysanoteuthis major. The sequence continues at coordinate 23,873,802 of OY735225.1, read as the reverse complement.
GCCCGTTATGAGAAGTGAAAGCTTTACGAGAATAGTAAAGTTGATGTCTTGCAAAACATTTTCTCTTCTCAGTTTAGGAGTCTGGAAAATGCTTTTGCGACTTTTTGAAAGTATTCTTCCATGACGTAATGCCGGTGCCAAAATGCATTAAGTCTTATTCCTTCAACTTCATCCCGATTCTTCTCTCTATTACCATGACTCGATTTACCTTGGAATCCATTTATGATTGAAATAAAGCACTTGTCGAGTTTTTCATGGACTCAATATAATGTTTTTAGTATGAAATAGGCAGAGCTGCATATTCGGCTGCTTTTGATGGAGATGCGCGCGCGCGCTATCTAATTCTGCTAGGGGGAAGGGGTCCCTTTGAGGGCTTGAGCCGGCCGGCCGGCCCTGGAAATTCGGGTACATTTTAAAGGCTTTGTTGGATATAAGTTACATTGAACGAAAACTTGCTGTACCGTCGATGTTCTCTTCTCCTCTGAAGATGAAACCTTGAATTGGGGTCATTCAAAACAATCTGTCTCTACAAACTTTACTTTTTGTTTTCATCGAAAAGTAAAAGTTTAGTTCAAATCTCTCCTGAGCATGCACACCCGCACTCACTAAACTTCAACTTTAAAAAAACTGCATATGGAATTAAATCACAACCAGAATGCGGATATCCTGCTGCTTAGGCAAAATTCAACTGGACTTGATTCTATTACTTATATTCGATTTTTCATAATTGATACATAGTTCAAATTAGCTTTGAAAACAAATTTACTTGAATTTTTTTTTTTTTTTTTTTTTTTTTTGTCTGTTTGGACCCCCACTTCAAAATCCTTAACCCACTCCCACCTTGATGAATCCACAGACTTCCAAAAAGTAAATGTTCGCTGGTGATTTTTTTTTTCTCTCTCCCACCCGATCTTATTTCGTCCACAGGACTACTGATTTTTATCTTAACGTTCATGAATTGAAATTTTTCAAAACAAGTTTACTGTTTGTCTTGCTATTATGGGAAATATTAGTCCTAAACTTGAAATTGACTTAAATGCTATACTTAGCACAATTTACTCCCATCATTGCGCTAAGTAGGACCGTACTAGAGACTGTTCGGCAGCACTCTGCGCCCAACTATTTTAGGCCCTCCTAAGTATTTGTGGGTATAAAGTAATGTCTACTGAACTTGTTCGAGGATTTGTTAGTTTATTGACCCATTTTTATGTTAGACTAAACAGTTTTCTCTCTTTTAAAATGAGAGCTAAATGCAAAAATTGTACCCCCCCAAAAAAAAATGTTACACACTGGTCCCCATCTAGAGGCATAGTTAGCTAGTGATGGGGGGGGGGGCTTCTACAGTATTGATTTGAGGGGAAATTTGTAAGACTGGTGGAGAAAGGCTGGCACAATTCATTTATGTACAACTGTACAAAAATATCCATTTGTTAAAATCAGTAGTACCCCCCCCCCCTCAGCGGCCCAGGGGGTATCGTAAAATGCCCCCTCCCTCAGTTGACCCCGATTTTGGTCCCGGTATCAATGTCAGATTTTCAAATCTTGCCTACGTGACCACTTACTCTCTTTGGTCGAAACGACCTACTCGTTTTAACTTCCCCCATTTTCGTCGCAGACTCTTCCTGCGATCGATCAATTCTCTTGTTTTCCTTCTTGCTTTGTTTCTAATTGGAAGGACACGTGTCTTTTCCATGAGAATACTTGTCTATTTCTTACCCGCACACGCACATCTTTGCGGTTCGCGCGTCTTCTTGAAGATAGGACTTTTTTTTCTTTTTTTTCTTCTTTTCGATGACTTCAATCTAATCTTACGCGATGTTGCTAATTTATCGCGTTTCTCGTTTTGGCAGTGCACCCCCCCTATTTTAACGTTTTTCTGTAACATATTGCAATATCTTATGTTCTGACATACAAATATTAGAAAGCTGGTCCCGACTGTTAGTCTCTCACCCTGGTACTCGGTGTTAAAAATGGCACACAAAGAAATGAAAGCAAGTACAGATGATACTTATTTTGTTCACCGTTTTTAACATATGCGAGTGTGTGAAACTCGAAAACCTGGACCATTTTTTTTTCCTATTGATCCAAAATTTTAACCAGTACAAATTATTTTTGGTGACTTTTCCAAAGTTTTGAAGTTCTTCATGCACCATTTCACAATGGGGAAGTTTAAGCCCCCCCCCTCCAAGACCCATATGTCCGGAACTGTCAACTTTCAAAAGGAATTTTGCTGATTCTGCACCAAGATGCAAGACCAAGAAGAATCATGTAATGCAGTGCAAGGTTGTTTTCTCTTGCCTCCGTGCACGAAGACTCTTATTTTACAAGAGTCATCTTGTTCCTCTTAACCCTAGTACGTCAGCCAACAACTGGTAAACGATTGTCATTAAGTCAATCTAGTTTATGGGAAATTTAAGTTAGAAGTTTTCCCCCCAACAGCACTCGTCTCTTATAAGCCATGCAAATACGATCACGTCAAGATGCACTATAACAGATTCATATATTTTCTTACATTTAACTGAATATAAACGAACGAAAGCAGTGTTCTTCATTATTTTATTTTATTTTTTCAATTTCCGTGGCAAAATTAATTAATTTATTTTTCAATCCAACCAATAAACATAATTTGAAAACAATCTCTAAACAGTTGTTAATTTTTTTCTTTGTGTGTGTGAAGAGATTACGTCCGTGTGGTACCAGCTAAATTCTTCTTCGAATCAAGCTAGACAAGTACTGTACCGATTTCCATATTCGACCTCTAAGAATGCCTTACAATACTGAAGGCTGTCCACCGACTCCTGTCTGCAAGCTTTTAGTGCCTGGGCATTAAAATGTCAACTTTTTCGACGTAACCATAAGTTGACTTCCAGAAGTCCGACGTGATTTCCCAAAGGAACACTACGTACACTGTAGTTGCAGTTTATTTTTGTCTTGTTTTTTAGTGACACGTGAAAAGACTAGTAGCTGGGTCGATCTGCTCCGGCAAGTAACCCTGTGGTCTAATTTTCGAAAAGACTTTGCCATATGTGCGGTACCGGTAACATGTGCTATCGCCCAGGGCGTAAAGTGTTATGGGCGCCTGTCGTGTTGTGTGGGAGACTGATAAATGAATATCTTCAGTTCAATAAGGTCTGAAACTAATGCTTGTTAACTGTTTTTTTTTTTACTTTATTCCAAATAAGCTTTTTATTTATTTTTTATTCGTTTTTCTCTCTTTGAAACGTATAGAGCGCCGATGTTCAGCTTGCCCTGGGCGCCAGGAACCCTAGGGCCGCTTCTGGCCATGTGATAAGATGCAATATGTTCTTTCTTCTTGTTGCGGTCAGATAAATATAAACTTGATATGATTCAAGAGAATAAAATATGGGGGGGGTAAAATTCACATCGATGAACAGGTGAACAAAAATTTCGACAGAATTTGTGCTTTTAATCCATTGGACCCTAACAACTCCCGGATTTTGCTAGTTTCTAGATAATTTTTCACTATTTACAATGTTACTAGTACGGTAAATTGGACAGTTACTTTCAGTCCGTTGTATGACTGATTAGGCCGCGGAGTATGTTACTTCCCTTGTGTAAGTTACCAAGTCGTCCTTGGTTTAGTATTTTGATGAGGAATGTCTGCTTTCATTGCGTTTTTTTTTTTTTTGTTTTTTTTTTTTTTTGTTTTTTTTTCTGGTGAGTTGGGGGTAATACACGGGGGATTAACCAAAAACTTTTCTTTTTTTTTTTTTTTTTTTTTTTTTTCCGAAATCGCAACTCAGCTTTAACTCCTTCATGTCCTTCCCTCCCCCTCCCCAAATCTCTTTGTCCCTCAAATTTCTACTTGTGACCTTAGTTTTTCATGACTGATGGTAAAATTTCCTCCTATTCCTAAATACATTCATTGTTCGTGAATAACGGACTTCATGGTTCCTTTCGTAAATAGGTTTTCAGGTGTCCTTTTTCTTTCTCGATACCCTTCTCCCCCCCCCGAATTACTCGCCTTTTGTTTGCTAGATTTTGGTGACCTACTTTGGCGTAGGCAAGGCCTGACATCGGTGGAAGAAATAGTTAGCATCAATGGGAGGTAGTATTCAAATAAAATTTTGCTTCTCCAAATGAAAAATAGGGAGCATTCATTCTACACATGTACAGACATTCCACTCATTGATTATAAGGCTGTACATTGGCAGATGTACGTTTTTAATATGGTTTAGTAGGTATTGTTGAGACTTTTATTGTAGTTGGTCCAAGACCGCCCGGCTCCGGCACTTCACTACTGCCTCTCAAATAGGGGAGGGTGTGACCTCTTTCCATTATCACTCAGCTTAGGGTGTACTTGGAGAAATCAGTCCTAATGAAGTTTTCCACATTCTTTGCTCATACTTGGAATCAATTGATGCATTTGTTAGTAGAGGAAATGGCTCTGAAAAGACAAATACTAAGTTTTAGGGAAACTTTACTTTGAATTAACACACTGCATAAACAAAGCTGAATTACAAGGGATAAAACTATGAAATTAGATTTGTCTACCTAGAAGTTTTAAGTGACATCTTGATTCAGAAAATTCTTGGAAAAAAAATACCAGTAAGAAAAATGTGTACCTGTTCAGTGTTGTGGGGGGGACTAGATTAAAGACATACTGAACAAGTTTGTTTTAATGTAAACTTGATGAAAAATATGACAACTGACTAATGCTTATTTTACTAAATTAGTTACATGTGGGTACATGCCACTAAAAATAGCCATTTTGTGCCGCTGCATCAATGTCTGTTTTGTTGGACTGTTCAGTGTTATTTTTACAAATAACATTGTGCAGTTTGTTTTTTTTTTTTTTTTTTTGTTTTTTTTTTTTTTTAACTATTTGTACAACAGCCAACTGCCCTGTCCCCACCTTTTTGATTTCAAAGTAATCACTGGGGTCTGCAAACCCCAGATTAGAGACCTTGGGGTGGTGTGTTCCCTTTTTGACTTTGCTCCCTTAGCCAGACCACCCACCCTGTGCAATTTCCATCTACATGGAAAATAGATGGTCAAACCCAAATTCTGGTGGGTACAAACTAAGGGTTCAATTTGGGGAAAAACTTCATTGCATATCCAACTCCCTAGGGGTTGGGGTTGTTGAAGGAAAAAAAATCCAAGTCTCTACAATGAACACTGTTCTGTGCCAAGAGCTTGTACAACAATGATATCCCCTTCCCCCATTGCAAATACACAAATTGAAAATAAGGGCTTGGACAGAAATAATACTGCCTACTGCTTTATTAACCATTTAGTCACCTTCCCTCTCCCTCAAATACAGATTCATAGATTATTGGGCTGTGATCAGATATCAAGAAAAAATTAGCCTGAATTATGTTGGGCATGATCTAAAAAGATCAATTTAGGAAACTTAATATTGCAGACTGAACCCCCCTCTAGAAATAAAACTTCATGTGTGGAAAAAAAAGGGGTGTGTGCAAAATTTCAAGTGTCTACAAAGTGGATCTGGGCTAGGGGCTGACACACAGTGTATAGTAAATATAAGAATCCCCTGACCTTACAGTATCATTGAAACTTGTCTCTGGGAGGTAGTGATTAAAATAACTGGATTGTGAGACCAATAGGTGTGTTATTGAAAAACCTACACCTATGTATGTGCTTTCAATAATAGCTTTTTTTTTTTTTTTTTTTTTTTTTTTTTCTAGAATTGTTGCTATAAAATTACAAATAGCTGTAAGAATGACAGGTGAAACAAAAAAAAATGCTACAGGTGACAAGAATGATTCTGAAAAGTATCAAGTTTTTTGAGTTTTTTAAAATTAAACCTAGTGCCCTCAAAGCAAGAGTGATAGATTGGAAACCTAAATCACCTTATCTATCTACCGGACTCAACAGTAATCAGACAACTTATTTGTGTGAAAAGTGCCAGTCTTTGAAGTAATAAGTTACAGATCAGTGTTGTTTTTCTCACGTCAGCAGAACATAGGATCAACTTCCTGTTTTTCAATTTTGAACATGATTGTATGTTGGTGTTTCTTTCCAATTGACAGTTAGGAATTTCATTATCACTGACCCACGTCACAGCATACGAGTTCTCAATTTTAAATGTTATAATTGTATGAAATTCAAAAGCAATATTTGAGATTGATAACTGAAGTTAATGCCATGTTTTGATGTGAGAACACACTAAATATTGATCTAACTAAATGCAACCTAAAGCTGAATCGTGAAACTAGGATAGAGCCCAGTTTTATTCCTCCCTCAAATTTTGTGATTACCTTAGTGTGTATTACATATCAAGTCACTAACTTGAGAGAGATTGTTAGATTTTTTTTTTTTTTTTTTTTTTCCCTCAACAAAATTTTAATGAACTGAATGTTTCAAATTACTGATAACCCAGTTGTCTTGATTCACTCAGGTCATGACCTTTCCACTGCTGGTACAAAGGAAGAATGAGACATAATGAAATACTAAACTTCAAAAACTGTCAGTGATTGAATTAGTCTTAACATGGTTAACTTTGAAGAGACTTGGTTGTGTTGTCTAAGACTTTCATACAACTTGGCAAAGGTTTTCCTGATGACATTTTGCTGATAGATGGGATTTTTGATGCTAGCAGTGACGAAACTATATTCATGTATTGTTCCTTTTATGAATTATTTTCCTATCTTTGTGTGGTGTCAAATCTTTGCTCACTCCTACGGAAGACATTAGCAGTATTCCAATCTTACATTTCTGGGCATGGCCACAAATTCTAATCTCAAATTTCATAGACTGATATTTTATTTTATTTTTTAAACCCCCCCCCCGCCCCGTTTCCATCGTCAGTATAAATTTGGGGCAGGGGATAAACATTTGAACAGCATTCACAGCATCATAAACTAAAATATAGAATATTGTATTTGAAAGTCTTGCATCAGTAATTTAAAGTCAAATTTTCACTCTACATAACTTCATTGTGACAGTATCCTTCAATTATTAGATGCTCCAAAATGTTAAGCTTAAAAAATGTACAATTAGAATATAAGACAAGGTAAAGAAATTAAAAGGTGATATTTGAGTGAATTTGTTAGAGATGTTTCTGGTACCAAAAAGGATACTTGTGCTTCCTTTGACCTAAAATAACTTGCACCCTCAAAGACATTTGGAGCTAAACTTGCACCATGGGTGTCTGTCACTTTTCCAGGAAGTCTGAAGGGCTAAACAAAATGTTTGGATTATCTTAATGACAACCCTGTTACACTGTTGCGTTCCACTCATGGCAAATGTACTACGCTCACTGGTATTTGTAGTGTAAGCAAGTACAACCCGCTATGATCCAGATATCAGATGGTGCTCTTGCACTTCTGGTGGAGATAAGTATCCTGACCTCCCCCCTATCCCCACCAAGGTGGGTCAGCACCAGTTAAGTTTTCTGATGAAGGAATGTTAAGTTGATTAAATAAAGCAATTCTCCTACATAATTATCCTTTATTGGTTATAAGGTAAAACTTGCTTGCCCATCTTTTTTGTACTTGGTGAGAAGGCTTGATTTGGGTTGAGGTAGGTACAGCCCCCCCCCCCCCTCCACTTTTTTTCTCAAAAGAGTGGGAGGAGACTTGTCTCCTGGAACCTTTTTTACTTCCCTTTGTACTTAAAGCTCACATTTCAATAACACGGTAACCTTATGGATGTTTGGGTTGTACTTGCTATGTTTCCCAGACACACCAATTCTAAAGGAAGCATTCTCATAGGGGGGAAAATGTCTGTACTTTCAATTTCTTTTCTTCTAGATATTTTCTTTTAAGTTTTTATAATATGCATTAAGCTTGTATTTCGTACATCTGCCTTGTGTAAAAACATCATGAATTTGCTTCCCTTGAAATTGGATGTCATAAAAAGTATAACTTCTGATGTCAGTCTATCCCTGCTGAAATCATTCATACTAATTGAATTAATCAAGTAGTCAGACCTACTCAACCTGGGCAAACTTTCTGACTGCCTTTGTTGGACACTATTTAATCAATATAATACATTCTAATAGATTTTTTTTCTCATTAGATTTTCAAAAAAGTGAAAGTAGACCTGTGACCATGAAAGCCTCTACAGCATAGTGTACTTGGTGTAAAGTGAACCTCTCTCTGGCATAGCAGTTATGTTCTCGTTGGAGGCATACTATTCATTCCCAATTGCAGTTTGTTTGTAGTTGCAGAATGACAGCTAGTTTTGATGAAAATATCTAAATTGAGATGAAGGTAAAAAGTCGTTGAAATCAATGAAATATTGGGTGTTTATAAAGCCAACTTCTGTTCTTCCATAACAAATGACATGCTTGAAATTCCTTGAACTAATTGATGAAATTGTTGGTCGACTACTTCGATTTCTGGCTATGCAGAGATTGTCATAGCAACTAGTACGTGAATGTTTTTAATGTGGGTGTCATTGCACAGGTACAATCCCCTCTTGGTTTTTCAAGGATTATTTTTCCTATGATAGAATGAGCTGTCACAACCTGGCAGCTGACTGATTCTTCCTGATAATTTGAACTGATATATTGTGGATGCACATACACCTTAGTAAATATACTTAACTTCATGGCAGCTGTAACTAGACACTCTGTTCCCACTTGACTGAAATGAGTTGTTTTTCCAGTGATAAAATGAAAATGGTATTACTCTACCTGTAGTCTGGCTAGCTACTAGTTAGTAACAGCTGCAATGCAGGCAGGTAAAGCTTACATTGACAAGTATGTTTCAATTTTCTTAAATTGAACTTATACCTTGACATGTTGAAGTGTTTATTACCTGAATGCTTGTCCTTTGTTAATAATTTTGTGTATGTATGTCCCGTCCTTGGCTGCTGGCTTACTTAACACAGTAAAAAGGGGTGATCCCAGGCACGGTCTATTTTGAAAGGAGCTGAAAGTGTCTAGATTTACACTGTTGTGCAAATGACTTTATTCTCTAAGTAAAAATACTATTTACTTTAGAGCTAAAACTGCATGTAGGTAGGGTTTCCAATTTCTAATTCATGTATTTCATTATCTAGAAATTAAATATCGATAGCCATTTTTAAAAATGAATTAAAAAAAACAAAACTAGCTGCTTGAAAATGGTGCCTGATGCATTAATGCAAGGATAGTCAGTTTAAAGATTTTCCTGTATTTATACTGCAATACCTTGCATGGGCAGATATTTTGCAGTAAACACCTGACCATGCCTGTAAGCTTATATAACCTGGCCTATAATTTTTGCCGTTTTTTTAAGTACTGCTTCTAAAAATATTTGAAAAATTGAATTGTAAGGCTTTGATTCTGTATCCTAAATCAATCAAGTGAAATTGTGCAAATGTGAGGCTATTATCTAAACCTGATTCAGTATACCAATACCTGTCTGCCCTTGGACCATGTTGGGCACCGCCTTACAATTTCACCTGTACAGGACTCGGGGAATTGCTGTACAAAGTAATGGGTGTGAGTCAAATTGGAATACTTCTTTTTTCCAGCTGGTACTTAGTTCCATTAATTTGTATAACACTTCTACAGTGAATATTGCTTTATTAAAGGTATTGCTATAGTTGCAAGTAGTTGTCCAAGATAACTTTGCATAAATAAAGGCTACTTATGTTGTTTCTATGAAAGACTTTGACAAAAGATGTGCATTGATAGCTTCAAAATAATTGAAGTTGTTGCTTCAACTGACTGATAGCTTTTTTTTTCTTTCTCCCCCCCCCAAAGACTTGAGACCAGACAAGACCAGACTTGACCCAGTTACTGAAGTCATTCTGATCTTTTGTTCAATTTACTTACTCCATTAATAAAAGGACTGTAATGATTTTTTTTTGTATAAACAAAGACTATTGTGGTCAGTGTGTGTGTGTGTGTGTGTACATCAAAAACTGCTTTGAATTCTCTCACATTTGAACTACTTTAAAATTTACTTTACCTGATCATTTGGTTGTAGATGACTCAGTCTGGTCCAAGGCCTCTGTTGTGAGGCACCTTGTAATGATCAAAATACCTCCCTGGCTCAGGATTCACCTTTTGGGGACCCCATAGTGGCAGCATTTCCCCATTGCACTGTAAGGTAAGGGGGGTCAAGTATATTCCTGATGCCATTGTGATACTAGCTGTGAGAACTGGGGATTTCCTCCTTGTACACATATTTGCCCCCTCATTAGGTTTCTGCTTGAGACAAATTTGTCCTTGTGGGGAATGCAAATGGATTCAGCTAGTCTGTAAGACCAGCTCACGGGGCATTGCTCCTAAGCTGGTATCTAGGTCTTATAGTTGACCCAAATCTTGTTGGTTAGCTTCTATGGTTGGTGACTATAATGAAAACAGGCAGCTGTCAAGTCTTGAGCTTTTAGGGGCTTGGATCTTTTGGCATAACTATTCCTTCTAAACAATAGGGTAAAAATGGTATGCTACTTACAGAAGAGGTATTCCTTCAGAACTAATGGCTCTTATTTCATTGCAGTGATTTTATTGATATTTTAAAATTACTAAACTACTTATCTGGCAAGCTGGAGGTTAATCAGACTTCTGAAATTTTCCAGATATCTGGAACATGGCTTTACGTATACTTGAATTATGAAATGAATTTTGAAAAGTAAATGAGATGTTATTAAACGGATAAATATTGATATACTTCTAATGCTGGATCTGTTTGATCTTTATTAATCCACTTACAATATGTTTTATGTACTTCTATGTGTACACTGAATAATGAACAAAACTTCATAATATACATATTATTCACCTTCAAAAATAGTGTTTAATCTACTAATCTTCATCAGTAAACAAACTAATTAGCCAGTTTTCTGGAAGCTGGTCTGGTACTGAAGAAAAGATGCAATAAATTGTTACTCCACGTTTGGGTCTAGGATTCTATTAACAGACCCGAAGAAACTATCACTTCACAACTTGCATCTCCACTCCACATTAGAACCTCTGGGGGAGGGGATCTTATAAGGTGGTGCAAAGTTGTTTTCACCCCTCCCCCATCCCTGCACAAATACCCACGTCCTTCAGCCATCCTTGATTCATCTGTTATAACTTTAGCATTCCATACTCGTCAGTTAATCATAGTCAACCTATTTCATTCATGAGTATATCATTTCTATGTATCTTAGCTGAATAGGTAATCCAAGAGGAATATTTGACCATCTGCAGTTTTTGTTTTCAAGGTTACGCTTTAAGGTTACGTTCTTTAATGTAACTGATTGGCTGAATTTGTTCCACATTGGTCACTCTAGCTTCCATGGAGTTCTGAATTGAATACAGTTATAGCCAAGAACCTCTGGCCCCAGCTATAGAGGATTCTCTTCAATGATATTTAATTTCCTGCCTCCGTAAAGATGCCCAAGAATTTTATTTCATGTATGAAACTGACTGATTTTAGCTTTAGATATGCAGAAACACTATATCATGTTTGATTCATTCACTTTAATTTTTCAACATATTTACCCACATCCTGTTTTTAGTTCTGCAGGCTGTTCAGAGGTATATGTACTTGTATCTGTCTGCGTGACTATTTGTGGAAGTGTGAGTGAGCCATGGGGAAAGGAAGAGTTGATTAAATTTAGATTGTTACAGGAATTGTTTTAGTTATCTTTCTTGCTTAACTAGTTTTTTGTTCTGTTTTTTCAATGGCGAAGTTGTACTTTCTAGTTTTGCTTATGTTCTAATGACCATTTTATTTAATTCCTAGAAAAAAATCTCCCTAAAGCTAATCTTTGATTTTCTTAAAGAAAGAATGAAATGTATAAAGGAAATGTTAATCAAATGAATTATCGTTGATTGTAACCAATTCTGTGTTTGGGCATCCTCAATTATGGCACCCTTCGCAATCGGTTTATTTTGCTCAACCTTGCATAATAAATTGCTGTTACAATTTTGAACATGACAACTGACTGAGCCTCTCCTACCTCAAATAATGGGTTAATCAGTGCTGTTAATCTCCTCTAAGTTGAATATCTACAGTTTGTGCTATTAGTTTGCAGATAACTTACAGTACTCAATGCGGTCAAGATTCATAATGGAAGTAGCAAATTCCCCTAGAAAAGTTGTTAGTGTTTTTTTTTGTTTTTTTTTTGTTTTTGTTTTTTTTTTATCAACCGCCACCAAACACAAATTGTAGGCACTTTCAATCCATTACACCCTACATCAAGAAATTGGTTAATTATTGGAAAAATTCTAAAAGGTTTTCCAGATGATTGATTCATTCTTCTAGTGTAATGTGTATCTGAACATAAAACTCCTTGAATGTTTATACTTTCTCAATCACACAGTATGAAACAAGTTGTCAAACAAAAGTTGACTGAAATTCCAGCTATTCTTAGTAAAACTAGTTGATTTGATTTGTTTTTGTTTTTTTGTTTTTTTTTCCCATATCACTAAATTTTTTAATCTAGAATTATTGCTATAATTGGCTTATCTTTTATCTTTCTATCCAGATGCCAAGAAGAGGATTGAAGTGGCTAATCCTGTCGTTGAACTTGACGGTGATGAAATGACTCGGATTATTTGGGAGAAGATTAAGGAGAGGGTATGTGTCTTTGTTTTTGGTGTTTTTTTTTTTGTTTTTTTTTTCTGCTGGTAAACAATGTCGTTTCAATTTTTGGTTAGCTTCTACTGTCATTCAAACTTTCAGTTGCTTTTATCAGAACTTTGAATCTGACTATTTTAATAAGCAACTGAAAGTTAGGATGAAGGCAAAATCTAGACCAAATTGATACGGTTGCAATATTTCATCCAAGAATAAATTTTGGGGGGGTTGATGGATAGAAAGTGATTTCTGTATATAAAATCAGCCCTCCCCCCCCTTTTTTTTTTTATATATAACTAATGCAATACCCACTCAAAGGCACATGTTTAGAAGGGGTCCTGACTTTCATAGTCTGGCTTCTTGTACCCCCCCCCCCCCCGACATTTGGCTTGAGTGGTAGAAGAGGCGGAGCATCCTTATGTCGGATGGGAAGCTAGCATTTTAGATTTTGTGCAAACCATTGATCCCAGCTCTGCCCTGCCTTGAGTGCTGACTGTGTCTAATGTCAACTTGGTACTATGGCCAATTATTGAGTAATTCTGGTTCACATGACTGTTCACTGGGAGTGGGCATCCTTTCAATTCTTTTTTTTTTTTTTTTTTTTTTTAAATCTAAACTTAACGCAGTCTATCTACAGTAGTGAATTAACATAGTTTGGGAAGGAAGGATAGTCTTACACTTTGTACCCCTCTGCCATATGGAATCCTGGTTAACTGTACCAGCTGCTCTGCTATCCAAGCTACAGGAACCTTGATGGCTTGCAGAAGTTTGAATCTACTTTCTAAACCCTCTCTATCCTATCTATACTGTGCAATATTTGTCCTTGGTATAGATATAAAATCAGATTCTGTGTACATTCATTATCTATCCATCTCTTAATGATGTAATGTGACAAGGTCAAGCAAGATTTTTGATCGCAGTTCAACAGAACTGAAAGCCTGATAAACTGAATTGTAAACCTTGGTAGCCAAATTGATAGACTTGAGACATTATTGATTTGGTAAAGTTCTCACAATAGTGAATTTCAATAACTGGCACTTGTTCTCCTGATGGGATGTAAATTTTAAATCCTCTTATATAGTTCGATTCGGTTTAAGTTGTGGAAATATAATTCTAATGTCTATCAACAAAAAAAAATTGGTTTAATGTCTCTAAATTTAAAGTGATGGTGGCTCAATAGCAAGGAGAATGAAATTGGCAAACAGTTCAGCTGGGATAGTCTGCATTCACTTTGCACTCATGCCCTCGGGAAAGGCATGAATCATTTCTCCCTCCCCCTTAACTATTGGTGAATAGTTGGAGCTCTTTATGCCTATATGGCAGTCCATCTTGATGTTTGGCTAACATGCTCTCAGCCCTATGAAAGAAATGCACAATTGTTACAACCAGTGATTTGGTCTCTATAATTCAAGAAATGGGAACAAAAACCATGGGTCTTGAGTGTATCCTGCATAACTCTGAGCAACTTCGCTTTAGAATATAAAAGCTCTCTACTTGCCTGTACTTGTTACACAACTGTATTAATGTCTGTTCACATTGACCTACTTCGTCTTAATTGTACAAGTGTAATAAATTACTTACTCTCTTGATTAATAAAAAAAAATAAAAAATAAATGAATAAATAAAAAAAAAAATTAAAAAAAAAACAAACCCTGTTGTGAGAGGAGATGAGTCAGTATGTCTTGAAAGTGGATTTGGACTGATTTTTAGACTATCATCTCTATCCACTTGGAGTCCAAGTCGTCTTTCTGTTGGGAGTGATCATGGAAACCTTGCAATTGAGTTGCCAAGCCACCTCTTAGTGACCATGAGTACTAATAACTTTTTCTTTCCCCCTCCCTCTCCCCTATCAAGTCACCTGACACTTCCAATCCTTCTGGTTCTCTGCAACCCTTGTCCCCCTCCTTCAGCCATGCTCTTCCGCTTGAGCTTTGCCATAGCTGTACTTTCAGTATTGGTATGGCAGTTCAGTTTTCAAGGTCATTAAGATTCAATCTGAGGCTTGTTCTTGGATGAATCCTTTGCGGCCAGAACTATCGACTACTTGAGGCGTTCTTTCGCCTCGCCTCGCCTCCTCAAGGCCTGAAAGTTTAGTGAGGTGTCCATTTATGAAGTTCAAATGTCATTGCCAGATCATATGACTAAGTGAAAGATTTTCCAGAAGCATCTTATCAAGGGACAATTTTCTATCAAGTTTCAAGTGAATGTAACTTGGTACAAGTCAGAAATAATATGGGGACAGAGCTTCTTAATGAGGTTTTTGGGGTTTAATCATCACAGCAAGACTTGTTCAGTGTGAATAGCTTTCTTGCTGTTAATCTACTTAACTTGAATTTGATAAAGTTTGTGTTAAATCATTTCTCTGATAACAGCAGCAAGAAAGATATCCAAACCCTATGTTTACTCCTCTTTTCTCATCCTGTGAACTAGTGTTGCCAGACTTCTGAGATTAATACTGCTATTAGCATGTGTCTAAAATGCTTTTGCATGTATCTTCAAACTAGGGTACGTGATACTAAAAATACCTCTGGAAGCTGAACACCTGTCTTGAACTGTTCAGGTCTCCCTTCTTGGAGGTTACAACATGAAAGTGTTTGGACAGGGGGGTGCAAAATTAGTCGCCAGATTCTCTGAGCCCTTAGACTGTCAGACCTTTATAGTTTAGACTGACTCCTAACATTTTATCAAGTCTCTTAACTATGCTGGCTGACATATTGGTACTTTCATTTTGTCAGCTTCACCAGGATGTACAACTGGGGCACCAAGAAGCCTGTTTACATAGCTATTGATGTATAGTTACTATGCCGTGCAATCAATATTTTATTTAGTAGGATGTAATTGACTTTCAATGTTTGCTTCATGAAATCCTTATTTTTATAGCAATGTCACTTTCTATACTACTCTGATCTAACAGTATGACCCAGATTCCTGTCTCCTTGGTCGTCTCATGGAAACTTGTTGCGCAATAGACTAAACTGGAAAAGAAAAATTTAACATTGAAAGTGTTGATTTTCTGGTTTGGTCTTTGTCAAGCAGAATCAGATGAAATGGGATTCAGTCTTGCTAATAGGATTATGTGTTCATAATTAGTCCTCTTTCCTAAAGCACAAATCATTTGATTCTCTGTTTATAGCAACAAAGATGATTTAACCCTTTAAAGACTAACCTATTTATGTGCCTGAAGTTTTAATCCTCAATATAATTTGCAAGCTGTCAGTCTCTGACAACAAATGAAAAGAGGAAATGGGTATTCAATCTTAATAGCAACAAATTCAAGACTAACCTATCAAGGTGCTTCAGACCTGAACAATGCATATGAATGTGAAAACTTGCCTTATAATTAAAGTATTTTCAAAATAAATATAATGCAGTTAACTTATTTTGAGATTGAAAGGATCATGAAAATAAAATCTAACTTGTGGGTTTTGTGCAAGTTTTCCAAGGAAAAATTTTTCTTCTAGAAAATCTGAGTCCAGCATACCAGACCATTTATCTAGCTACAAGGAAAATGGTTTGGAATCTCTTGTGCTTCATAATTATTTGTCACTTGGACACTATTTGTTTCAATTTTTGTGGCATGATTGAATTGTCTCCAGATAAAGATAAGTGGATTGATATTGGAATAAACCTTTTTTTTTTTCTTTTTCTTTTTTCTCAAGTGAATTCATTTGTATCCTATAAACAACTTCATTCTTATGCCCTTGTGTTATTTATTTGATTGTCTTGCGATACATGAATCAGATTTAGAGGCAACAAACACAGCAAGTTGCATACCTTGCTTTACCCTGCACTATTTTATGCATAGCTGGGGTGGGGTGAATTCATGCCTTTCCCAAGGACATTAGTGCAAAAAGGACACTTCCCAGCTGGAGTTTTTATAGTCAAATCTGTTCCATTTCCACCCAACGCCTCCTGGTAGATAAGACAAGCTTCAAATGAAAGCTAAGAAACAACTTGTCTGTCTACTTGAATGAAGAAAAAAAAAGTTGCTGGCTGATGTTTTCTTCTATAACAAAAGGTTTACTTTTGTTTCCTTTCAACTTCACCTTGAAAGAATGTTAAGGATAAGAAAGGTCAAATCAAATTACCATAGAATGAGAAAGAAAATGTGAGGGTTAAATTGTAAGCCCAGCATAATAATTAACAAGCTGTACTTTCAAACATTGATAAATTAGGAGCCCCTCCTTACTTTCTCTTGATTCCATTCAATTTTATTTTCCTATATCTTTCATGCCTACATAACATTTCTTGGCAATGACAATGGCTTAAAATGCATCAGGGTTATCAAAATTCTGTACACTCATATGCAGTTGGGAATAAGCACAAGATCCTGTGGTTGGTAAAGAATGACCAAACCCTTGGGCAATATATTAATGTATGTCACATGCTGTTAATAGATTGGCTCTGCCAAGTTATGTTATGAAGATGCTACCAAGGACAAAGGTTCATCATGACCTCATCACTGACCTCTAGGTGAAGTAGACCATTAAAACAAATGTTTGTACTCTGGAAGAACATAGGATATGTTGAACACCTCATTCTAATATGACCAATGACTTATCTACAAAGTAGAGGCTGTGGTATTCAGCTTTGATATTTTTTTTTCCATGAATGCCTCTATTTTTGGTTTCTACAGAAATAAAACTAGAAAGTACTTGCTGCATAGCTTTACCAGTGCAATTGCCACTAAAACCTGAATGAAGATCTGTTCATGTATAGCTAGGATGAAATTCCTGGACCCACCCAACCCTAATTTAATGAATTCTCTAGCATTGCTCTGTCTTCTACCAAATCATTCATCTACAAAATTTATAGAAAACTTCTGAAGAATTTTTTTTCATTTCTCCTCACCTGCCATTTTTATTTCAATGCAATGAGCTTTGTCTGACAAGAAAGGTTATTTGAAAGAGATTGTTTTCCCACTTTGGTTACTGATTAGACTTACACCTAATGCCAATTCTGAGAGGAAAGTGCACATGATATTCTGATATGCCATTCCTGTTGGCCCCAGCCTGAACTACACCCAGTCATATGCCCCCCCCCAACAGTAGCAAAGACAAGATTCTCATCTTGTAACTTGATTGCTAAACTCATCTTGCTGCTACTGAAGGCTGTAAAGCAACTGCTGCCAATTCTATCTGGTTTATTTTTAGGGTTGCTGTTATTTTAGCCAGCTTATTCTTAATAAGTAACCCATATCAACATGGAAGGCAACTTGTGTATCTGTTAGAAAGGAAAGGTAGTGAACAACCAAATATTGGGGGTAAAAAAAGTTGGTGCACCACTTTTTTTTTTTTTTTTTTCCTCCTCCTAAAGACAAAGGTTAAGATTATATTTTCTTAAACAGATGATTGATTTACCTGTGGGCAAATGAAATTTTTTGAATGATGGATGACTTGATTTACTCGCATATTTATTTTTTATTTTATTTACTCTTTTCACACTAGAAGAAAATTTGGTAGATGTTCGGAAAAAATCTTAAACCATGGCGAATAAGATAGAAATGATCAAACATAAGGAAATCAAGTCCTGGTCGAATGAGTCTTTGTGAGGAAGCTTTCAGGGTGAATGAGATGGAAATGATTTAAGCACTGCATACATCATCAGTCTCTTATCGCCTGTCGTGGGACATAGACCTTCCACAGGATTCACCACATCTCTTTATCGTGGGTGTCACAGAGCCAATATTTTCTGGACCTGTCTGTCTCCCCATCTCCTTCTGCTAGCCTCGGTCCTGCATTTGATTTGTGGAGATCCATGTTGTGTGTTGTGATGTTCATCAGCTGTCTGCCATTCTTGCAACCTGGCCAGCCCCTTGCCATTAGAGTTTCTTGATGGTTTCTATGATTCTGACTCTTGTTTTTCCTTTAACATACCGTACTGTCTTGTGGTCTTTCCATGTGATCTTGAACATGGTTCTGTTTGTAAATGCTGCTTATTATTAAGTTGCTCCAACTGGGGCTTTTTTACTGTAAAGCTCCAAGAATAATCTGGACATTCTTTTAAGCACTTGATAAATCTTATATGGTTAATATTAATAGCCAAAACAAGCTTCAGTAGAGGATGACTGATGGGAAGAGCTGGATTCTATTCCCAGCTCTGGGGTTACTTGCTATTATCTATTGATATATAAAATCTGTCTGGTAATGTGATATTACTTAATTTCTGCATGGTTGGCTTGTTTTAAGTAAAATATATCAAACTCTCATGCAGTGAATCAATGAGTAAATCAAAAGGAAACAGTGCGCATCTGTTGCAAAATGAACATCTGTTATTGAAAAGATGTACCCTTGAATTGAATATCATAACACCCACAATGTTGCATAATCTGACTTGTACATATTGTTGTGATTCCCTTTCATTCTGCATTTCTTAGATTTCAGGTGTGAAGCTATGAAGAATGTGCTGCAGAGAGGAGTTAGCTAGAAACCTAATCTAGGATGCATGAAACAAATCTTGTGTAGGAGTTATTTTTTCATTCTTCCTTTTCGCTGCAAGTAGTGTCTGGTATGATGCAGTGTTCACTCTACAAGAATCTTAATCAGTGTTAGAAAGTACAGCATGTTTATTGTTCTGGGATATTTATTTTTCTGAATTTATAGATGACCTTTTTTTGAAAATTATTTAATGTCATTAAAATGTGTGGTCAATGTACTAGAATTTCTTTTGCAGTAAAGATAAATGGTCAATTGAAAGTTCAAGGCTTAAATCTGTCCTTGAAGATCCCTTATGGCATGAACTGTTTCAATCGCTCAGCATTGAAGGGTAACTTGTAGGGCTGTCTTTGGTATGACGATGTGTTCAGAATAAAGATATTACAACCGACTTGACAAAATGAGACGACACCTTGTTTAGTCAGAATATTGCATCTTAAGAATTGTTTCCATGGCTATTTTAGGATACTCCAATTTATATAATTTCTGATTGACCCTATTGCTTCCAAAGTATGGTGACACAGTATTATGGGCATCATATACAATGTGCCAACTTTGACAGAATATTGAGACCATTGTAAATTTAATGGAGTCTAGTGCTGACATTTTTATTTCTATTTTATTTTTATAGTTGCTATAAAATCTTGTATTGGGGAAATGTTGAATCATTGATTATGTCTTTTCTATCTTGCCCCCCCCACCACCACCACTTTCATTTCTCATGCCAATAAGCTCACTATTTTTCTCTTTTACTCCCTCTGTAAGATTCTTGTGTATTTTCCCCTTTTTCTATCAACCCCTTTTCATTTCCTTTCTCCTAATGCCTTAATTAAGTGGTAGTGATTGGCTGTCATCCTGTTGGTCAAATAAATCTGTTTCAATCATCCTTTTGGCTCGTGAAAGGTGTGACTGTTACGCCAGACTGACCCAAGTATATAAGTATAGTATGCATATGCTCAAAGTATTTTTTGGAAAAAAAACAAAACCTTTTAGAATAAAGATGAAATATTTGATTGACTGTCCCCAGGTTTTAATTTTTCTATCGTTATGTTAAACTGATAGACATAACGACTCACAACATGGATCCCCAGAGATCACATGTGAAACTGACAAAATACAAGATGAGATAAACTAGACAAATTCAGATAATACTGGCTCGACTACACCTATGGTAGAGAAATGTGGCAGATCCTGGGAAAGGTTTATGTCCAACGAAGGACAATAAGACTGATGACTGTAATTTGTTTGGGGAATATTTCAGTTCGACTTTCTTGAATAGGATTGTATATTCACTTCATACTGAGATCCGATGGAAAGTCATGAATCCATCCCCCCCCCTCCAAAGCCAGGGGTAAATAGTTGAATAGACTGGGCCCTTTTGCCATGTTTGGCACTCAGTGTAGATGATAGAAAATGATCCCAAACCAGCCCAAAGAATGGAAGTCATCTTGCCCTTGACAGGCCAATGAAGTCATCTGTACGGCCTCAACAACCCTGCACTGGTTTACGGGATAGGTAAAGATCTGATCTAACAGGTGGGGGGACTCTGTGAAACAATTTACTTCAATTTTTCAGTTTCTATTGCAACTTCTAGGCTGACTTCCTTTGGCAGTGTGTGTACAGTGCAGATTGGAAATAAATTTGAAAACTTTCAGTGAGTCCACAGGGAGGCCAGGTTAACTTCCTGTCGCTCTTACCAACTGAACCATGAAAGGTGATGGCTAGCAGATGTCCAAATCTAACCCTTCATGATCAGGGTAAGAGTAGGTTGAAATGTTTGATTCAGAAATTTTTTTTATTTTTTTTTTTATTTTTTTTTTTCCTATTCCCAATCCAGTCTACTCACTTGCATAGAGGTAAATGGTATCAAATTGTCTTACGATACTTCATCAAATATAGAATGTTCACATCTACTTTCACTTTTCTGTTGGAGCTAAAAGTAAATTTTAAAATTCTTTTCCCTCCCGTTCTTGCAGCTCATCTTTCCCTATGTGAATGTTGATTGCAAGTATTACGATTTGGGTCTGCCCTACCGTGATGCCACAGATGACCAGGTAACCATTGATTCTGCCCATGCCATTCTCAAGTACAATGTTGGCATCAAGTGTGCGACAATCACCCCAGATGAAGCCAGAGTTGAAGGTTAGTCTTATGCTGTATCTAATATATCTCTACTTTTGTGTTCTGTAGAACTAAGTAGTATTACTTGCTTAGGAAGACATTCAGAATTTTACCTTTGTGGCCAACTGGTGCTTGGTCCTTGGGTAAACTCTAACTTTATTTGAAATACACAGTTAGCTTTATCTGTGCTATTTCTAATCCCTAATCAGTAGGAATCTAACGTTTTCTCATATAACTGTGACACTTTTTTTTTTTTTTTCTTTTCCTTTTTTTTTTTTTTTTTTTTTCTCCACGGGAACAATATGAAAGTCATTCATATCAACTTCAGAACAATATTTAGTTAATTTTAGTTCTGAAAAGAATTCAGAAATAATTGTTTTTTTTTTTTTTTGTTTTTTTTTTTTTGTTTTTTTTTTTTTTGTTGTAATGATCCTTTCAGTCATTGTCATTTTATATTCATTCATGATGCATTACTCTACAGAATTCAAACTGAAGAAAATGTGGCTGAGTCCCAATGGTACCATCAGAAACATCCTTGGTGGTACTGTCTTCAGAGAACCCATCATCTGTAAGACCATTCCTCGCCTTGTCCCTGGTTGGACTCAGCCCATCACAATTGGCAGACATGCCCATGGTGACCAGGTAAGTTTGTCGCTTTTTTTTTCTTTTTCCCCCTTTAGATATTATACCAATGACCTGGGTGATGTGATACTTGACTAAAACACCCTGCTCAGATGCGAACTATGGGCAAGCTCACAGTGAATGCTACAGTCACTGTACATAAGCTTGCTCTATGGAGGTTGCACTATTAACTGAGCGACTCCCCCATTGGGAGTGTTTTCAAACATCGAGACCATGCAACCAGCTCTTGATATTCAAAATGGCTGAATACCCTCTGGACAGACTGCTTACTTTCATGATTAAGTTTTTTTTTTTTTTTTCAAGTTTTGCAGACAATTGAACTAATCTTGTTTGTGCTGTCACTGTTTTGGCTGATACATTCTACAGCCTTCTTCAGGTGTCCTGTCAGAATGTGACTTGAAAAGATCTTGCTATGATGATAGCAATGATTACTAAGAATTTGTTTTCCTTGTTAGGACTTGATTCTGTTTGTAGAAGCCAGACTTGTCTGACTTATACACTCTGACATGTTAACAGTTCAATGTCTAAATATTCATGATGTCTTTAAACAAACATAAAAATCTAATGATTAATGTACCTTAATCCTTCGCTATAACAAACTGAGGATGTGGTTGTTAAAGCCAAAGGTTTGTTGTACCCAATGATGGTTTGGTAGTTTACTGCATTTAACAAACTTATATCGATCCTCTTTCTATTTTAAATCTTAACACAAATGACTTGTCCAGTTCTAAAAAAATATCAAATACAGTGAATGAGGTTCATGTTTGCTGCATTGAACTTTGTTCAGTAAATTAAATTGGTTTGAATGGATCTGCATGTGTGAACAGTTAATAGATATCTTTCACTGTTCATGGAGTAAAAACAAATTTTTGCTACATGATTCATGTAGATATTGTAGTTTGGTCGTAAATAATCTTGTTCATTGCTTATTTTCAAAAATTTTTTTCATCAACTGAATGTTTGGTCTTCTGTTCTTGCTTAGTACAAAGCAACGGATCTTGTGATTCCCGAACCTGGAAAACTGGAAATGGTCTTCACTCCTGAAAATGGAACTGAAAGCAGAACCACCATTTTCAATTTCAAGGCAGGTGGTGTAGGCATGGGAATGTACAATACAGATCAGGTGAGTTACAATTGGGCTTATGTAAATTGACCTAAACAAGCCTTACTTGTTGGGTCATCTTTTTGAGGAAGTTAGTGCAGTCTCAAGTGACCAGGATGAACATGGATTCATCCTTAGTTTTCAAATAAGGAAAACTACTTTATAATTACTAGTTAAAGGTTAACTCCCTTGACAACTGTCAATGTATAGATAGGGGTGGGCACACACACACTATCGTTATTCAGTGGCGAATTGCCCTTAATCCAATACCTCTGCTTAAATGCACTATTTCAATGACTTATAAACAGGATCAGACTTTCAATATTTTCTCTTGCTGTGGGCAGAACTCTTTTTTTTTCCTCTTACAATTTTCTGTTGTATTTAATGTCTGCTTGTAGCTTTTGATGACTTGAAAAGAACTAGAACCATACCCATTCCGAAAATGCATGATTGTGAACAGCCAGATTCCATTGTGTGTGGGCAGACTACCAACATTATATAGAAATACTTTCCATCTATTGTATGGAATTACTATTTCATCCAAATTTCATTCCTTATAAGAATTCCATTTTAAAATATTCAATTTGGACTAAAGATTTAAAGTTTAAGATTTTATCTGAGATGTCATGAAAATTTTGAAGTATTCAAAATTGTAAAATGTAGAAAATGTTATTTCATTCATAATGGGGTCAAACTGGATGACCTTGCTAGGGTGTAAGGTGATCTCTAACTTTTATTACGGTATTCGCTGGGCTATGAGACGCATTGTTTACAACCTATGTTAAGAGAACAAATCAATGGTGCTAGATGGCTGATGAGACATCTTACTCTTTATGTCTAGAAGAAAAGATTAGTAATTCTGCTCATATTAAAGTCGGAATTATAAAATGTTCCAAGAATGTCGGGTAACTGCTGGACCTTACTATTCACTAATGGGTACCCATGTTTCATACCTTGTGGAAGGTCTGTCCAATGACTGATGCTAAAAGGCTGAAGAGAGTACCAGTCTCAATTACAGGATATCAATTGTGTATTTGTAAATGAAGCTGAAAAAAAGTATCTAGATGTCTGCCATCCACTCACACACACACACACACCTTTTTACTTTTCATTTTTTTTTTTTTTTTTATTATTTGCTTTGAACTAGGTGTTTATTTCTGGTTGTGAAAAAAGTTTATTTTTATTTCAGTCCATCAGAGACTTTGCTCATGCTTCCTTCCAATTCGCCTTGATGAAGAAATGGCCTCTATACATGAGCACCAAAAATACCATTCTGAAACGTTATGATGGTCGTTTCAAGGACATCTTTGAAGAAATCTATGAAGCGTAAGTAACTTCTTTGGACCTGTTTGATTTCCAACCTCCCTCTCTGTGCTTGCTGATCTTTATGTAATTAACTCCTGTGAAACTTGAAGTAGTTTTGTTTACCATTTAGTCAATAAAACAAACTTCCACACTCCAGGCTGACCTTCTGAATCCAATTTCATGTATTGGACTCCAGCCAGACTTCATCTGGTACAGGGTTGTTGCCCCACTAAATTCAGTGTGTCTGACTCACGAGAAAGATAGCCTGACAGAGCCTATCCTTCCTCACTGATTTGGTATCGGTTTTCAGTCTTGTAAAGAGCCTGGTCTGCCCCTACCATTTGCCCATTGCTGGGAGAGAAGAGATGGATTCATGCCTTTCACAAGGGTGTTTATGCAAAGTGAGCACACTGTCTC
This sequence comes from Thysanoteuthis rhombus, assembly GCA_963457665.1. Classification (NCBI taxonomy): domain Eukaryota; kingdom Metazoa; phylum Mollusca; class Cephalopoda; order Oegopsida; family Thysanoteuthidae; genus Thysanoteuthis; species Thysanoteuthis major. The sequence goes on along the minus strand of OY735225.1, from coordinate 23,849,290 downwards.
TGAGTTTGAATTTGAACTGTTCAGCCACTCTGCACCTCTACTAACAAAATACTTTTTGGAAGAAAAACTTGCCATTCATTTCCTCATTTCAAATCCAGCTCCAGACTGAGTTTTGGGGATATCACATTTTTCTTAATGCAAGTCGACTGTTAATATATGACCTATTTTCTAACATGTTATGCTCTTTCAGAACTCTTGCTGACTGACACAAGCTGTTGGTTATTTTTCCATCTCATTGTCATAAGATATCCTCCTGATGAATTCTCAGGTTTTAAGTTAGATTCGTCATCACTAATGAAAATTAATCTGAGAAAAGACTTGAAATGGATATTATACAATATGCACCCTATACTTCCTACAAAATGCAGTAGAGTATTGAGTTAAAACAATAGTAATTATCACTTCTACTGTGCATTGTCTAATAGATTCACATGGTCAAAAGTATTGGCCATTTTTGACTGACCTGAATATAAGTAACTGCTGATTTGGTTAATTTTTCAACTACAAAAACTTATCTGGTGTAGGGGGGGGGGCTTTAAATCTCTACCTTACATTTTAAACCATCATAATCAACAACTGATGATGGTCCACTTCTAGACTTTCAAGGGACAAATCACCAACCTTAAAACTCCTAAACCAATTTTTGGCTGTATGGTGAAACGTTATTTCCTCCCTTGTCCTCAAATCTGGGATCAGCTTCGGAGGCAGGGGGATACTTTTTACCCCCAGGCATAGACATTGTTCTTTAACTGTTAATGATTATGCCAACTTGTGAGATATAGTAAAACTGCCCCCTTGGTGCTGAAAACTCTTACTATACCACTGAGCAGCATTAAGGCCTGGTTTAGAATAATGCTTTGAAATTGCCAACATGTCAATACTTGTATCTATCATTATAACATCTGAAATATAATGTATATATTGATAATATTCGGACAACTGCCCCCCCCCCCCTCCTTGATAAATGACCCTTGATGATTGGGCCCCAGTGCCTGATCATTTACGTTGCCAGCCTCTTCATTTCTGTAAACTCCAACTTTACAGTTGGTATGCTATTGTCGGACAAATTGTCCTAATACCACTGATAATATAGTGGACTCTTTTGTTAGATGTGTACATGAAATAAGATTTCGATTAAAGGTCTGAAAGGAAAAACTGTACTTTTCATAGACCTTGATAGAATAAATTCATGTTAGTTTCCACCCTATTGTATATAATTAATTTTAAATTAATGATTTCTATTTTCTTCTGAATCTTTCTAGTGAATATGTGAAGAAGTTTGATGAGCTTGGTATTTGGTATGAGCATCGTTTGATTGATGACATGGTTGCCCAGGCCCTCAAATCTAGTGGTGGCTTTGTTTGGAGTTGTAAGAATTATGACGGTGACGTTCAGTCTGATATTGTTGCACAAGGTGAGACTTGAATTCCAAATCCTCCATTTCTAAAAGAAATTCCCATAGCTGAACATTATTTACTTTGTGATATTTCTTGCTAACCTTTTTTCTATTTCTATTTTTAGGTTATGGCTCTCTTGGTCTGATGACCAGTGTTTTGGTATGTCCTGATGGTAAAACAATTGAGTCAGAAGCTGCTCATGGAACAGTAACCCGACATTACAGAGAACACCAGAAGGGTAATCCAACTAGCACCAACCCCATTGCCAGTATCTTTGCCTGGACCCGTGGCTTGGAACATAGAGGAAAGCTGGATGACAACCAAGATCTGATCAGGTAATATTTCCATTTGATTATTTCTTGTACAATGCCTGGTCACCTTCAAGCAATACAAGTATTCTGAATAGAGTTTCTTGGTTATTTGATTAAACTTGAGGATCTATCGCTGTATGTTTGATCATTAAGATGCCTACATTTTGTAGAGTTGTCTTCTGTGCTATTAAAACATCAGTGATACGAACACATAGATAGGCTCTTCCTGTTTGTTGGTTTGTAATATTGAAAACGAAGTGACGTGGGCTTTATAAGATTTGAATAGGCCCTATAACTTCATAACATTCTCTTGCTAGCATGTGCACACACATTTTTAGATCTTGTAAGCTTAGGACTCAAGTTGACTTGTATAAAATAAAAGGAATATTGGGCACCACTTGGTCTAGAGTTACTTTCAGCTGCTCTGTAAAATTGTTTTTCTTGTTTCCCTCTGAGAATTTCTTGTTTGTACTGATCATCAATTTTCATACATTGTCATAGAAAACATGACTTTTTTGGAGGGGGTCCCCCAACCAGATTTGGGATCCATCTCTATACATCAAAGATTCATTATAAAATTTGAATTTTTTTTTTTTTTTTTTTTTTTTTTTTTTCAGATTCGCTCAAATTATGGAGAAAGCCTGTGTGGACACTGTTGACAGTGGCCTCATGACTAAAGATTTGGCTGGTTGTATCCATGGCCTTAGGAAGTAAGTATCAATTGAAATCTTTCATATATTATAATATTGTTTGGGTCTTAGATTAACCCCCTCAATGGATTATCCCAGACATTCAATTTTACATTTTCAGAACATGTGTGACTACATGCATGGAAAAGAAATCCATTTTTAGACTTCGTTTCTCTTGCGCATCTTTATGCTTGTCCATGTATTGGAATTTGAAAAGAAAATTCTGTTAAGGAGTTGGAATCTTCCTAACGTGTTCAGTTAGGCACTGAATTTAGGACCTTGCACATCGTATCAATGCGCTTTTTCTTTCCTTTTTTTTTTTTTTTTTTTTTTTTTTTTTTCTGAGCCCCTAACTTTCACCTCCATGAAGTCAGTAGTACCTTTCAAATTACGGTTTGAACTTGCTTGCCTTTTTAGACTTAGCAAAGCTAGTTATTCACCCCCCCCCTTTTTTTTTTCTCATTATATAACCCTTTTGAAATAAATGCCAGTACAAGTTCATTGTTGGTTTTTGGGTTTTTTGTTTTTTTTTTGTTTTTTTTTCTCCCCAGAATTTAATCCTATTCACTTTTGCTATTTTTTTTTCTCCTTCCAGTGTGAAACCTGAACATTACTTGGTCACCATGGACTTCCTGGATGCCATTGCTGAAACAGTCGATAAGCAGTTGTGATCTCAGAAAATTCTAGAACTGAAAAACCAGAGAAATAGGAAGAACTAATCATCAATAACAATGCAGACATCCCACAGTGCAGATAGACGTCTCTTGGACTAGCTAGTGTGATACTGTTTGTGAATCATGAAATGCACATTAGTAACTCAGCAACTACTTGTATTACCAATACCATTATGACTATTACCATTACAACTACTTGCATAGAATGGGATCTCTTTAGATAATGGCTGCACAGCAGACCAAAGGTGAAGGATACAAAGATTTTTCTTGAGGCTAACATCATGAACTTGGTTACTGCTTGTCTGTAACTTGGCATTTTAGTGCCTTGAGGGTTTCTGTGAAACCTAAGAATCTTTTTTTGTCTTGAAGAAGGCAGTAAAGAATCCAATGGCGGAGAAAGTAGAAATTTTTTAAATTTTCATCACAGGTTCATTATATTTCCCTAATCCCAACTTTGTAGAATTCTAAAATCCCAAACTTTCTCGAAATCTGACCCAAGATATTCGCTTGCCTCTCTTCATGGTTCATTTCTCTCCAAAATGTTTCGAGATCTACCTTCTGAATATCGTCATGCCAGTTACCCTGCCATTAGGGCCAAGATCTGTATTTGTCTTAGGGATGACTCCACCCTGATTAAAACTGCATTGTCTTGTTTTTTTTTGTTTTTGTTTTTTTAATAACCTGGAAAAGAAATGAATTGTAATGAAAAAATAAATGAAATGAAATGAATCATTTGCTTTGTTGTCTTTTTTTTCTTTTCTTTATTTTTTTTCTTTATTTTTTTTATGTAATTGAGTTTAATGACGTTTCAATTGATTCCATGTTCACAGAAATTGCCTCTTTACTGTACCATCAATGGTCTTGTTCAGTTGGGAGAAGTCTATATCATTCCTATTTAGCATAAATAGGACCCTAACTGAAACATAAAACATTAAAAAAAGTCAAAGGACACACAAAAAAAATAGGCTTCTACCAAAAATGGTGTCCATATAAATTGGATTCTTACCTTTTTTTGGAAATATTTTTTTTATCCCATGATATTTGACGTCGAAAAATGCTAATTGCAAAGTCTCAGCCCCATAAACTAAATCTAAAAAATTACGCATTTCCAATTGGCAGCTGATAACTCTAACATGATCTCCCCAATGTAAATAAGTCCTCACTTGCTCTGCAAGTTTTTCATCAGCACCCAATGGATTCAGTTGGAAGACGGACACAAGCATCCAATTTTGCATGAATCAGCACATTTTAAGTGTGTATTTTGTGGCTTTAATTTTCCAAAATGGTCTGTTCTCTCTAGCCAATGGGATGTCCCTCTCCAGGGCAAAGGGTATGGAGATCCTCGTATGCCCAGTCTTCAGAATCCTTCTCTGCCTTGTTACTGAGAAAAGCAGTGATATCTGGCATCAACTTGGCTGCAAGAGCTGCCTGAAGGACATCAAATTGGGAGGTCCTCTCCTTAGTTTGGAATCGGTTGTTCTTCTAGACTGGTTGCCTTATCCAGAGCTGGGGGTATTTGGGGAGAGATTCATACATTTCCCAAGAGCATTGGTGCAAAGTTAACACTTGGCATCAACCCAATTGAATAAGCAACCCAAGTGCTTTGCACTGTCTAAAGACTTTCACTCACCCGGCATAGGATTTCCCTGTTACTTTGGAGGTGTATGTCCAATTCCAAGGGGTAGTCCCTGCCCCTCTGCATTGCACTTGAAGAATTGGGGTCAGGTTCATTACCTGTGATGGAATTGCACAATTTCTGGAACCACCCACCTATACATGTGAGGGTTCCTACTTTGAATTCAACCTTGTATCATACTCAGCTCCTTGTCCAGAGGCAAATAGATACTTTTGTTTTTAATGGCATTAGAATATGAGTCCAACGACTTTCCTATCCAGTACTTTGATCACGTCACATAGGGGCATAACCTGGAAGACCAAGTAGAAGCTGTCTAAAATTATATATTTTGATGATTACGTGAAATTGAATCAAAACTAAATAGATCTTAAGTTCAGATTTCACCATGTATTTTACTTTTTGTAGAGGTGGATGGGTACATAGACTTGATTCGAAGAGAGAGGAAAAAGAAAAAAAAAAACTCTTGCTATCAAGTTGTTCCTGACATGAAAAGTAACTTGGAATCCAATAGTCTTTCATTATGCCTTCATTAACAATTTTGGGCCACTTACAGCTTGTTTCCAGTTTGATCCACGCTAGGAATTCTGCTTGTTATGAATTTAGCTAAGACGTTGGAAATCTTACTTATTTCTCCCAAATACCATGACTCACCTTGCACATAGGAGCTATGAGGAGATTAAAGTTTCAGGTGCCTGTTCCTTTGCTTGAAGCTGTACTGTATGGATAGTGCTACTTATGGATTGAGATTTCACACCTCAATTCCTGTTGGAGTCATAAGCTTGAATGTTAAGGAATTCTAATCTATCATGATGGCAGTGTAGAACCCCCCCCCCCATTAAAATTTACAAGTCGACGGTAATAACAGTTAATAAGAGCATAATTAACCACGAAATAAGTACTCCAATTACAACACTTACACCTTCCCTACTTACTTCCAAGGAGACAATAAAGGTGAATACAAAGAGGGGATTTTAAGCCCAGAAAATGGGCTTGAAAACATTTTTTCCCGTAAAATCCCACCCATGATAGATGAAGACAAAGTCAAGACACTTAGAATATTTATTTCTGAATTCAGGCAATTTTCTTGGTCTATAACTCTTTATATAAGAAATATACATAGATACTGCATGGATATCTTGACGATTGCTACATGCCAGCAGGTCACCTTGTGAAAAGAGGTACGCCTTTCCCAAAAGGTGACCAGACACAATGGAAATGCAGGCATTAGACACCTTGAGGTATATCCCATGGTTGCATATTTGCTGTAACCTTCAAACTAGGAATATATTTGGACTGGTGCCATCTCTTGGGTAATACGGTTAAAAATCAGATGTATTAAACCACTTTTTCTCCAATCAAATGGATTTTTACAAGGATGCTCTTCATTCAGGCTTTACCACTGAACATTTTCTCGCCGTGGAAAATATCCTTCAAGAGTTGGAGCTTCCAGGAATCCTTCACTTGAGAATTCTGTAAGGAAATGGCAGTCAATAGTTACGAACAAAATCTTGGCTGCTTCATTTGACATTTTTCAATTGAAATCGGCGATTCATGTTATGTACCGTATATACTCCTTACAGGTCGAATTTTGAAGACCGAATATTTGGGCAAAAATAGTATGAATAATTTTATTGAAATTCAAGCAAATGGAAAGGACTAGATGCAACTCATTGCTTCAAAAAGTATACCATGAATCAAGGGTCACTGAGTATTTGAAAAAAATAATCCTCTTTGAGGTTTTCGTCGAAGTGTTAGGTGAGTGGGAGAATTCATGACACAAGTATAAATCTTCTTCAGCAACTCAGTGGAGCGTCTTGCTCTTTGAGTAGACTTAGGTATTTAGAAGCTATGCCAGAAAAATTCCTAATCTGACATTTCCTTTTTCTTCTTCCTCTCTCTTTTTATAACTTCTTTTCTGCTTTCTGCTTCTCTTCTCCTTTCTTTCTTTCATTCCTTCCTTTCCACTTCTCCTTTCGTTTCCATTCTTCTTTCTTTCCTTTTTTTCCAATCAACCTTCCTTCCTTCCTTTCTTTCTCACTTGCCTGCGTTCTACCATCAGTTACTTATTTTTTTCTCTCCCTCTTTTACATTTGTTTGTATCAATGACATCTGTATCAGTATGGCAATTTGTATATATATATAATATATATATATCTATATTATTTGCTTTTCTATTTGGCAAACTAATTTTATTCAATTGTACATTCATAAATTCCCCCCTGTCGCGTTTCTTTCTTTTTCTTTTCTTTCCTGTCTGTTCTCTCTTATCTGTTCTTTCTTATCTATTTTCTTTCTTTCTCTTTGGTCCTTTCTTTCTGTTCATTTATCTTTTCGTTTCTTATCTTTCTTCCCCCCTTTCTCTCTCCCTTCCTCTCCAGTCTGCTTTTTCAATTCACACCTGTATTAGGGTATCAGTAAGATAGAATCAGACAGACAGGCAGACGGATGAAAAATGAAAGCAACTAGCGGCACCTGGCCAGTGTTACATCCAATATGACGTCATGGACGAGTTAAAAAAAACTAAGGAATATTTCTGTGATGCCCTTCGTTTGTACTGCCCGTCCTTTAAGTCGAGAATTTTGGCAAATCTTGAAGGAAGAATAATTGCAAAAGGAACCTTGGTAAAGGTTAAACCTCTGGACAGTACTTTCTTTCTCTTCCTTCCACTTCGTTTCTACTCCTGCTCTTTCTTTGCTTGTTTTTCTTTTCTCTTTCTCTTTCTCTCTCTCTCTCTCCAGTTCTAGCTATCATTCGATTGGTCTTTCTTTTGTCCTCTTTATCACTACTCTCTCTATCTTCCATCCTTTCTCTATCTGTCAATTCTTTGTTTAATCGATATATAAATCAATATTCACACCATTTCTTCAGAAATCTTTTTAAAGATCCTTAATGTTCGAAATCATCAACCAAAACTGTACACATAAGTTTCTTCAGTTTTCAAGTTGATCCGACTGGCTGACAGACTATGTACGCATAAGGCGTACAGGCTGCGCCAACGGCATAAGAGGGCTGAATATTTAAACATTTACTCCTGTTTGGGGAAAAACAATTTACCCCCCCCCCTCGTAAATATGTTTGCAATGTAATTTTACGGTGAATTGATCTCTAAGTTTGTTTCCAGCCGCACTCACGCTTATTTTTGAGAATCATTTTGATGATCATTGCCAAATAAACTGCGAGAGAAGTAACTTATTCATTGATCACCCCTTTGTCTTATTTTTTGATCGATCATCGCAACGGCATGCTGCCAAAAGACGTTGGCCTCGTGACAGATTCTATTGAGCGACTAACTAGACCTGTGAATTGAAAAAAAACAAAAGAGTGTTCTTTATTGACATAAGATAAGGTCATCTTGCTTCTCTCTATTCATCCGCATTTTCGAGTTCTATTTACAAAAAATATATGTAATTACTAAGTACCCAGAGCGCATACATCTGTCAACGCCATTGTCACTAAAATCTCGATGAAAATCAATTCATATATAACTGATATGCAGAAAAGGTATTTCTAACGAAATTCCCGGATCCCCATTCAATTCTTCCTTGGCTTCAAGGAAATGTGATTGAAATTCATTGATTACTTCTGGAGATTTTGGGTGTACAAACATGAGTGAATGTATGAATTTGTAAGCAAATTTAATAAATACGCCCCCCATATATATATATATATATATATATATATATATATATATATATATATATAAGCCAAAAAGAATCCCAGATCCACCGGAAAATTTGATTGAAATTCATTGAACTTTTGAAGATATTGTTTGGACAATATGCCTGTCCACACAATATCTTCAAAAGTTCTCAGACGTACTGGGGGTGTATCATGGGCGTCTGCAGCCACTTTTCCAGGGAGGGTCAAAACGAATATATTCTGGCCAGAGGATTCTTTGAGAGTGTGGGACAAAAAATATATCCGAATGTTGCTTGTTAGATAAGAACCTAAAGAGTGCTTATACGCTGACTCGCTTGAGCTGTCACTATTCATAATGAACCATTGATCACAGCCTCTTTAAGGTTCCAACTTTCAAAACCCCTCGATGAGGCGACCAGCTTTAGGAAAGGGATAAACGCCCCGTTTGTACCTCCAGTAGACGCCTATGGGCGTAACTATGTGAAGAAAATCCTAGATTTGCCTCAAATTTAATCAAGTCTTCCTCAGTCAATGGCTCAACCTTTCACAAAATGTCTTTGAAATTCATTTTTTAAGACATTTTGTGGACAGACGAACACAAGTGAACTATATTGGCTGGGGTTAATTAGTTTTCTTATTCATTCTTTCGCTTTGTCATCTGGTCTCTTCACCCATCTCTTCTTCTCTCTCTTCTTCACCTTTATTCTTTCTTCCTTCTCTATTTCCCCCCTTTCGTCTCTCTCCTTCACTTCAATCTTCCTTCCTTTCATCCGTCTCTATTTCCATCCTTCCTTCTCTTTTCTTCCTCAAAACCTTTCTCTATCCCATCTCTCTCGAACTTCTTTCTTTTTTTTCTCTCTCTGTTCCTTCTCTCTCTCTCTCTCTCTTCTCCTCCTCTAAAACTCTCTCTCTCTATCCCTCCTCTGTCTCAAACTTCTTTCATCTCTTCCTCCTTCTTCTCTTGATTCCCCCTCTTCTTTTTTCTCTATCCCTCTTCTCTCCTTTCTTCTCCTAAATCTCTCTCTCTCTCTGACACCTGTTTTTTTTCTCTGATATATTGTGCCGTTTTATGATCTCTGCATGTGTTGCTTAGCGTGATTTTTTTCTGTCTTATTTTCACGGACAGTTTTTTTGTTTAAGCTCTATGTTCCAGCTCCACAGGTGACTATCAGGAGGATGCACTGGCTATGTTGCAAGGATTTGAAACAACTGCTCAAAAGATGGCTCTCTCGAGATCATCAACGAAATTGTGACTTGATGATCCAGACAAATCTTGAATGTATTGGCACAATGATTCCAAAAGCGAAAAAAAACTGACAATGGTGAAGGCCGATGTCCAACAATGAAGTTTATATAGTTGGTGGTTTTGGGTCTCTCATTGTTCCCTGGGCATAAATCCTAGATACAGCCACAGTGTATACATAGTTCCCAATACTCATTTCAATCACTCAATGACCTTTTCATTTCTTTCTTCTTTCTTTCTTTATAGATAATTTTATTTCTTTCGGTTGCTTTTTTAAAATCTCACTTGACTCATCTGAACGAATAAACATTAACGAAGTATCTATTAATTGTAATTTTATTAATCATAAATTGGAAGTGTTGGATAAGCTACAACTTGATTAATATGTTTTTTGTTTCATGAATTGTCAGATACAAATGGTTAATAAATTGATCAATCGATAATCAGTATTTCAATGAATTAAATTCATCATAAGACTGACCGAATATGTTGACCGCCAACAAAATAGGGAAGCATTTTTTTTCATTTCTTCAACTCCGCTCTGCTAATAACCATTGAAAATGAAAAAAAAAGAAAAAAAGATTTTGAAAATTAAAACTGAACCAAAGAAATTGAAATACAAGGAAGAAAATGATTGCAAACAGCACTTGAGCCACGGACAGGTATTGTTCCCTATTCCTTATGGCTTTCCCCCTCTTCGACCTTCCTCCATTTTCAATGTTCGTCCATTTTCGACCTTCATTTGTTTTTGGTGTCCCCCTGTCTTCGATTTTCACTCATCTTCAACATTTCATCGTCTTCAACCTTCAATTTTCTACGGCTTTCCGCCATCTTGGACCCTCTCTCTCAGGAAAGAATTTCAGAAAAACAGCCGAATGATTTTCAATGGGAAAAAACTGAATTAATGAATATACGAGAAAAGCAATAGATAGGAGGTAGGGAGAGCAGGATGTAAAAAAATAGGTATTCTCCGCGCTTTCATAACTGCTGCGTGAACCAATTTCATTGAGAAATGTTGAGTTTAATTTTAGCAACTTCTTCTCCACTTATTGGTGGTTGAAAGGGTTTCACCTTGGCAAGGAGATATCGGCTCAAGATCACACACTCTCCCACCCTCTCTCTCTCTCTCTCTCTCTCTCTCACTCTATCTATGTATATATATATATATGTATATATATATATATATATATATATATATATATATATATATATATATATATTGTATATATTTGTATATATATATATATATATATATATATACATATATATACATACATATATATATATATATATATATATATATATATATATATATGTACTCATGTAGACATATATTCACACCCTCCACACACGGATATACATTTTTTAAAAGTCATTGCCATACAAACGACAGATGACAGCTCAGTGATTAGAACGTTGTTTGAGAAGACAAGAGATAGATTCATGGAGGGGGGTAGTGACTCAAGAACACCAGCAACTCGACAATGTCGACCGATAAGAGGACACCAGCCCAACTCAAAGGTCAAATAGGTCCTCTTGCGCACATACATATAGATCTAAAAAAGTATACTCTTTTACAAAAAAACAAAACAGTTAAGGTTAAATCATTTCCTATCCTTTTTCTCTCTCTCACATTCTCTCACCCCCTGTCTCTGTCTGTCTCTCTCCCTCTTTCCCTCAATCTATCTGTCTGTCTGTCTGTCTGTCTAATTCTCTCTCTCTCTCTCTCTCTCTCTCTCTCTCTCTCTCTCTCTCTCTCTATATATATATATATATATATATATATATATATATATATATATATATATACTCTAGTGAATATTCAAAAATTCTCGCAAAAAAAACCAAAGACCTTTGCTGAAAGGAAGAGAACAAATAAATTATTTTTCTATTCAATCTCCTCTGTCTCTACCCTTCTGTAAAAGGGGTTTCACATAGATATGTGAGCACATATAACTGTGCGAATGATGCTCACATGTGCATATATATTCAAAACTAAGCGAAAGACTTGTGTACGATTGAACACAACCCTTACGTCTTCCTCAGATATTTGACATTTCAATAACTATTTGTCTGGCTGCCAGAAATTCTTATCTCATAAGTATGAGCAGAGAACGAACGTTACTGAATCCTTCCCCCCCCCCTCTCTCTCTCTCTCTCTCTCTCTCTCTCTCTCTCTCTCTCTCTCGGTGGATTTTGCTACTTGACTCATTTGAGCAAGTCGACAAGAAAACCCTCGAACGAAACAGAGCAGTAATGCAATTGCTGTAATTTTCTATTCTGGACTTACTTGTTAGCCCAGAAGAAAAGTATCAGTTCGTGAAGTTCTTCTACACCTGTGCAACTCTAGGTACGCGAACCATGGGCTGTCTGTACACTGTCCGTTTTCACGTCTTCAATACCGTTCAAAGTATTCTAGAGCATACCTGTTCAAAATGTGCATGTTTAGAATGATGTCATTAATAGTGATAATCAAAACAGTAATATCGTCCTTGATTGTGATAATAATCAAAACAGGATAGTTTTTACAATGCCGTTACTCATACTTACTACAATCTGGTTTACTCTCGATCTTAAGTGCAAATTCGGCAGGAACAAAAAACCCAGTGCTATCCCCCACTCTTTCTCATTTTAAATTTATAAAATCTCGCCAAATCATTTCCAATTGAGTTTTTATTATGAAACTCGACTCTGCAATGTCCGGTGTACGGACCACCTTATCTGGTGAATATCAACTTCTTGAGTTATCTCGGTACACACACACACACACACACACACACACACACACACACACACACACACACAGAGAATTTTACTTGAATTATTTAAGGATATATAATTAATGAATGACGTTTTGGCCACGCATGGACATTATTTTACACAGTGATGGGAATGGGTTCTGAGAATTAGGTATATGATAATGTCTTCATTGGTAGATATCGAACACACAAAAGCCTGGAAATCAAGAAGTAGATATACACTGTACTCTCTATTTCATCAACTGATTTTACAATGGAGAAATCATGCATAGCTCCTATAACACCTAAATGACGTGGTCTTGTTATGTTTATCTCCAAGACTTTAAAAGATTCCTTCATGTATCTCTTCAATATTGATTTATATACGATTTATTACGAACTATTAATCTGGAAAAAAGAAAAAAGGCTTGAATTTATATTAAACTTAGATATGGTTATTCACTCAATAGAAACCGACGCCTGACCAACGTCTTTCGGCAAAATGTCATGTTGGGGGAGGGGGGGATCAATTTAAAAAATGGAAAAGGGGTTATTAATGAATAAGTTACTTCTTTCGCTTTTGTTGGACAGTGGCAGCTTAATAGAAAAAAATCGGCGTGGAGATAGAATAAGGGATCAATTAAGCATAAATTTAAATTTAAAACTGATTCCTTGACTAAAATCCTTGGTTGAGTGGGGGCAATTGAAAAAAAAAACAACCCCCAAAAACGTTTTTACCAGACATAATAAAGTGTAAATGTGAATTTTTCGTCCCTCTAGCTCCATTGGTGCAGCCAGTATGCGTATTGCATACATAGCCAGCCAGCCAACCGGACCAACATGAAACTGATAGAAACCTCTGCTCGCAGTTACGGTGACAGATTTGGTTGAAGGTCACTAACAGCACGCCTTTTGATTCCTTACTCCTATCGGTGCGTGCTTTCTAGTGGATGCTATTTCTGCTTAAAATATATAGATTGCTCCACGGCGAACATTTGAGTAGTTATAATAATTTGGCACAGATATACTACCGGTCCCTGACACATTGAAAAAAATCTTGTTGGTCTGAGACCAGATAGAGTAACGCTGTCCTAATACAACAGTTCAGCTGTACTCCATGAACAAGTAAAGCCAGCTCGGTGTAGTAAGCGAAGAATTTGTGTGCCGTGTCAATGACGTCAATACAAACGTTGTACATATTTTAAATTACGTCATCAGAAGCTGCGTATATTTGTACTGTATGTTATCTAGGTCTTTGAATATTGCAAGCGACATCATTTACCTCTGCTAGCCCTATGGAAGACAACTGGTCCAACATTGCAACTTAGTACCGAAACATACATGGCACGTTAAATGACTTATGAAACAGTTTTACGACGAGTTTTAGTCGACAATTGATTTATGAATTTCATTTATTGGATTAGTCTAGAGACACTATCAGCTGTAAATAGTTTAATATTATCAAAAAAAAAAACATTTTTGTCATTAATTTCGGTACTTAGTTTTAATGCTGGCCCAGATGCTTTCGATGGTGTTCATTTGCACTGTGAAATTATTTGAATCAACGAAGTTAACATGATTTACTACAGCATGATTCTGTAGCCGATTGTATGCTTTCTATCCATCCATTATTATTCTTGGATGATCATTTTACAAATGATTCCGTCATGATATAAAACAAAAAGATCCCCGGTCTTGATATTCTAGAATAGAATGGGAAAGTGGCGACGTCATCCGTCTTCAGATTGTAATAACATTGGAAAAATCACACTTTTTATTTGTCGATCTTTCACCGTTACGATTTCAATTTTGCATAGTTTCTCCAAGTTGGCGACAGCCACTTTTCCTTTTATTACAAACCTGGCCGAATTTCAACCGAAATGATAAAAAAATCGAAGAAGATAGAGAAGGTGCGATTTTTCCTACGTTATTTCAATAAAATCTGGAAACCGGAAGTACGCTATTATATAAGACTTGGCCATTTTATTATTTAGGGCCGTTGTAAAACTCCACCCTTCTTTACTTTCTTTTCTCATCTCCGTTAGTTACGATTCGCCTCATTGTTGGTAAGTGGCGACTTCTATTTCACAGGATCAGTATGATCATATGACAGGGAATATTTAACATATACTGACTTCGACAGTCGCTATGTCACATTGTAGCTTAGGCAGTGTCAGATTAACTAAGAAGCATATGTCACCGGCCTCGTATTTAGAAGGACCCAATACTAAATGCTCCAATCCATCAATTTCGATTCCGTGACTCTGTACTCGCTCATATTACAATATTAGCAGGGATTCCTGGAGTTGCCGGGGGAAATAACCTTGACAACCCATTAAGAATATGTTCTTTAATTGTTAATTGTTTAACGGACTAATAGGGGTTGTCTGCTGATTGCGAATATTCGTTAGATCGAATGCTACAAGGGAAAGAACAATTTTACCGTTTTTTTACTTTTTGAGTTCAAATATTTTAATGCAAAGTTTCGATATAATACAGAATATAAATTTATTGAATTATAGTACAAAACAAGTCGGTAAAATTCGAAAAAGAAAGCGTCCAGCTTTAGTTGCTTGCCTCTGTGATATTGTCCCTTCACTAGTTCTGAACTGCCGAATACTTTCACAGTAAGAGATTTTATTCAAATAACTTTAATATCAGTGCCAATTTCAAGTTCACACTTTCTTTCAACCTGAAAAGATTGGGAAATCATTTGATGAATCAAGTAAACATTTAGAGATTGCAGATGATGACAGGATGACTTAAATTACGTAGAAAATATTGACATTTTCCTGAACATAATGCCAAAATATGAAAATAGGCGTAATCAATGAAGCAAGAGAGAGTATCGATCTGGGCCTATACTTTTCTATAAGAAAACGATATCCCTTGCAAGCTATTTCAAAGTTAAAACGTAGAATTGAAATTTAACAAAATAGTCATACAAATATAACTGCAACCTAATGGATGTTATAGGCTACAACAAAAGCAGCCCCCCCCCCATTTTGTTACCAAACTTAAAATCATAAACATTGAATTCATTTAATAACCCTTCGCGACCGCATGGGTTGAAGCGTTAAATTCGAACAAAGTATGAAAATAACATCGATCACTACAGAATTTTCATTTCATTGTATTAAAAAAAATGAGTTTCAACAAGTGTCCAAAAAAAAAAAAGTACTTATTAAGTATTCAATCAATTCTATCTCAATAATCTCTGCATTATTAATGAGAAGAAAGATCGTTGAATATATGGCTTGTTCACAATCGCAAACCGGTGGAACATGAGAATTTGCCTTGAGAAAAGTTAGTCCATATGAATAACAATGAAGATCAGTCCCCGGTGATCACTTGAAATCTTAGTCGATGCTACAGACTTATCATCTGGAAGAATTTTAAAACTCGACTTCAGAACTTTCGTTTTATGTTTTTATAACTTTTAACCATTGATGAAATCGATTACGAAAGCATAAAGGGCAAAAATATTTTAGCGTCTGTAAAAAAACAATAGACATTAAAAGCCTTTTCGGTACAATCTGGAGAAGGTAGTCCCGGTTGTAAAGTGTAAAGTTTCACACCTTTGTTCACTCCGTGTTAAAAAGCATTGTAAAATGAAAAGAAATAAGAGAATTTATGAAAGAAAAATAATTTCGATTAGCTGCTATAACCATGGTAAATATCAGATAAATATCAATATATTCATAAATAGATATGAATGAATAATATTGAAAAAGAGAGATGGTAAAATGAATAGATAATATTGAATAATGCGTATCAAATTGAATAAACTAAACCAATGTTTTACGATCACGGAAAAATACAGCTTCAGAAAATGAAAAAGCTAAAAGAAGATTGTTAATCGATACCTCCGAAAACAAATATTCTGGGGATTGATTTTCAAAAACCGAGTTGCATTGAATAAGCATTAGTGAATAATTAAATTGAAATGTATAATTTCTTTAAGATCTCGGAAAGATACCAGTTCAGAAAATTAACAAGCAGTTTGTTACTAAGGAGAAACCGTCACGTGACCAACGTCTTTTGGCAGTATGCCGTATCGGGCAGTGATTATTAAGAAAGCCTGAATTGAAAAAAAAAAAAAAAAAAGCGTAAATGCTGTCAGACAGAAGCTAAGGAATCAGTTTAGCATAAACCTACATTGCAAAATGACCCCCCCAACTAATAACCTATTGAGAGGAGGGCATAAAAAACGTTTTGCTAGGTATAAGTTGTAAATGTTTATATTTAAACCCTTAAGTTTCATCAATGCAGTCTGTACGACTGGCCAGACCAGCATAAAAACTTTAAAAACCAATGTTGACAGTTTTGGTTGATAATAAATAACCCGCCCCCCCCAATCCAACAAACATATTTTTCAAAAACTAGTTTGCTGAAAATCTTTTCCATGGTCACATTTATCCAAAGAGAGAATCTCATAATGGTATATTAGATGTTTTTATTCTAATGAAATTTACATTTTCTTTTTTATGATCTTGGAAAAAAACTTCCCCTCTTTTCTCTCAGTCTCTATAAACTGGTCACTGTTCTCTCTCTTACTCTCCCATCCTCTCTAAAAACGATACAAAATGACCTTTCTATCTCAGCAAATAAGCTATTTTTCATCAACAGTCAAGCAAGGCACAAAAAATGTGTCCTAATTAGTATGAATTTATACTGACATCCCTCCCCCCCAAACAACGAAAAAAACAGAAAAACAAAAACAGCATTAAAAAAAGACAAAAAAAAACAGAGTTTGGGGGCAATTTCCAAAAACTAACCAGTTAAAAACCTGCTCCAGGGTCCCAACAATACACAGAAAATTTGATAGGTTTATGTCGTGTAGTTTTTGTGATTGGCGAGTACAAAAAAAAAACGAAAACAAAAAACCTGATTGTCGGATGGACAAATTTGTTAAATCATTGAATTATAGAAACTTGGTTTAAATGTTTGATATCTGTTCCCTTTTGTGCATCTGTTGTCAATTCTGACAATGGTTGGAAGCTATGCAGACACAAAACGAAAGAATGATATTTTTTAGCGAATGGTATTTATTCATATAGAAGTTATACGTCAAAAATTTTGGTGAATGCTTCGTATCAGTTTTTTGGGTGCAGGGATTAGTTTCCGATACGTGGACGAAGCTGAAAATCGTATTAAAAAACTTTGTGCTCCCCTATCCGAATCCTAACTACTTCTTGATTTTTTCTGCACTTTGGAAATCTGTTCTTATACTGTGAAGATTGAAACAGACAGTCCAAGTTTTAGTTTCTAACAAATATGATTGATACCAATTTTTTATCGGACAATTTAAACTATACCTCTCATCTTCGATATAGTTAAAAGATTCTGGCTGATTCATTCTGCGTTATGATTACAAAGTTATTCGCAAAATATGATTGAGTTTGGGTATGAACAGGTTATTCACTACCTCATAAAATTCATGTTCAAGGACGAAGCCCAAAATCCTGGCTTCGTAACACTTAGCAAAGCAGTTGTATCAAATGTTCCCGAGGGAGGATCTGAGAGAAAATATTTTATAAACTAGCCTAGAGACACAGTTGATTATGCTAAACCGTATAAAATTCCATGACTTGCCAGAAGAATCTAACTTGACGACTTACAAATAACTGTTCAAATGCGCGCCTACTAATTTTACATGGCAGTGGTTAAAGGGAAGCAACTCTGTTTCCATATTGATATTTTTGGATTTGATATTTGTTGAACATAACGGCATTACTTTTCAACCCACAAAGCCAACCCGATTTATGTTTCCACTCGTGTTAATGTGTCCGTCTTTCTCTCTGCCAATCTGTCTGCACTATATTAAAAAAGAAAATTGTTGGAGGTTGGACCATGGGCTAATGAAGAATCGATTACATCTCGTAGTAGATCCAGGATTTCCCCTCCATAGTTACCTCCCCTATATTACAGCACTATATCTGTCCAGACTATTCCCCGACAAGATCCGAAGTGGCGTCACTCACTGCTATTTTACCCATAGCTAGGGGAGAGATGGATCCATGCTTTTCTCAAGGGTGTTGATATGAGGTGACCCAATCGGTCGCCCAACACTTACTTTCCAATTTAGAAGTCACGAAATTTGGATCTTGACTTGGACGCGAACATTGACTAATGTCTCCACCACCTGATGCCCATGGGAGCAGCTGTTTTCCAACGAGTTGGAGATGACGGTAAAAAGTATCATCCAATTTTATTATAATGATTTATAAAATAGAAAAGACCCCTTTCAAAAACTGCAACGTCGTATAGATAATTTTTACAGCATTTGTTGACACCTGTCAACGTTTGTTTTTGTAATAAAAATATTTACAACATTAAAAAAAAAAGATTTGTTTTGAATCAATTTCCCCAGTTAATCTCCGTTAAAACGTCCAAGACAAAAATAAACAATAACTGTACCAACTATGAAAGGAAAAATATCTTTCGAAATGCAATATTATTCATTGGCAATGGAAAAGTGAGAAAAGAATGTATATATATGAAATGTATACATCAATTATAAGTCTGTCTTTCTTTCTTTATTGCATTCTATCAAGAAAAAAAAAGTCTCGAATAAATATTTTGAAAAAAGAACAAGCTTGGCTGCGCTAGGGGCAAACCCCCTTGCTTCATTTAAATCTAAAATCTAAACGAAACAGAATTCATTTCTCCATACAATATTATTCTAAAATTACGTGTCTCACGTCAACTTCTTTGTTCGTAGTTCCTGTAAATGGGATTTGCTAACATTAGCTGATCAATTCGGACCTGAGTTGGGCTTAAGAAGTGGGAGTGAATTCGTCATCAGTTTTTGCGTACGTCACTGTGTTACTATCATTTGTGCATGACATGACTCATTTTTCTTCCAGTCATTTTCATGTCATTGTTACATGCGAAAATAAAGTCAAAACTCAATTGTAAAAGTTCTAGAAAAAAATAAAGAAAAGGCCTACCCAGCATAATTATTAACTCACCACTGAAATCGAAAGGAAAGAAAAAAGAAAAAAAAAAAAATGAAAACGTTCTACTGCCAATTAAAATCGTTCCCCAAATCTATCGATGTCTGACAGAACGCCATTGACCACTGTGCCAGGAAAAGACAACAGAAAACTGCAATTTACTTGTAATTATAAATAATACAGTCAGCGTGTACTTCGAAAGGTAAGGTAATTTTCACCGAAAAGAAAAATAAATGAAATATATATGCTTGTTATGTAAGAAAAGTATTTTTAATAACTGAAATTCAATGTTTACCAAAGAAAAGTACCAAGAACACATCATGACGTCACGAAATCATTCCTTGTTTAGCACTCTCTCTGTTATTCATGTCTTGAAATTCCAGATCTGATAATATGACGTAAAGTGGCGTCTCTGTCTCTCTTTCTTTCTATCCCACTCTTATTAGGATAACAGTTTTCTCTCTTTGTTACGGACGCTATCTATCTCTCCTTAACCACTCCGCTTTCGGGTCACTTAATTCCTTACAAATATTGCCAACCTACAAATGAGAACTTAAACTGTCGACTTACGTCTTTTTAAGCTCCCGATTTTTCCATTAATTTCAGAGAGTCAATCACCAATTCAAGCACTATCGTGAGTAAAAGTGAAATCAATATATATAATAGTAGTACGACAAGGCGATGTAAATGTTAACAGTCCCTGTAGCGCAGGGGATAGCGCGCTGGACTTCTAATCCAGAGGCCGTGGGTTCGAATCCCACCAGGGATGAGTATTGTTTTTTCAATTATTCAAACTGGTTAATAAGATCCCTAACGTAAATTTTAATATATGTATCATATATTATACTTCAACAAGTCTTCATTGATGTGAAAAGTCCCTGTAGCGCAGGGGATAGCGCGCTGGACTTCTAATCCAGATGCCGTGGGTTGGAATTCCACCAGGGATGAGTAAAGAACTATTTTAATTAATCAAACTTAATTACTGTTGTCTCGAATCCCACCAGGGATAAGCAGGAACTTATGTGATTTTTCAATCGACTTAATCAGTTACCAAACTTTAACTCTAATATATGATTCTACAACGACAGGACTACATCTAACAGTTCCTATAGCACAGAGATGTCATCCTGGGCTTCTTTAAAGGTCGTGAGTTCGAATCTCACCAGAGATGATAGGTATTTTCTTTCAATTGCTTAAACTTGCTACAGAGTTCCAAAATGTGAATTTTGATATGTTATACTACACAGACGACGAGTAGTGCAAGGTTTAGCACACTAGATCCTCTGATCCAGAGGCTGTCGGTTCGAATCCCATCAGGGATGATTGAGAAGTTTTTTAATTGTTCAAACGGGTTAATGATTTTCCAAACTTCAATTTTGATATACGATACTTCTACGACAAGACTACAGAGATGTGAACGGTTCCTGTAGCGCAGGGGAAAGCGTACTGGACTTCTAATTCAGTTGACGTGGATTTGTAATGCCACTAGCTGTTCAAACAGATTAATGTGTTTCCAAACGTTAATTTTTATATATAACACCTCTGCGACAAGTCTAGAATGTCGTGATCAGTTCATGTAGAGCAGCTTATAGATGGCTGAACATCGCAGATGTCGTTGGTTCGAATCCTGCCAGGGATGTTTAGTAAATTATATAATTCTTCAAACGTGTTAATGAGTTCCGAAACGTTTGTTCTAATATTTAATACTATAATGACAAGACTACATAGACGAGAGCAGCCCCAGTAGCGGAAGGGTTTTGCCACTAAACTCTTGGTACGTGGATTCAAATCCCACAAGGGATGACTAATAGATCTTCTTAATCGTTCAAACGGGTTAACGAGTTTTTGGGCGTTAATTTTGGTATATAATGCTACTACGACGAGGTTACGAACATTTAAACAGTCACAATATCGCGTTAGACATCTAATCATGAGGTCGTAGTTCCGAACATCACTAGGGATGACTGCTTCCATTGTTTAAAACAGGTTAATGACTTCCTATGATAATAATTCCTTAATATATAATGCTTCTACGACAAGTAAGGCACCGATGCTAACTATCCTTGTAAAACTGGCACGGTTGATTTTAAATTCAGAGTTTGTGGTTTCAAATCCCACCATTGATGACTGATACTTTCTTTAGTCGTTCGAACAGTTTAATGAGTTCCTACTCGTTAATGTGATGTCTATTATTCCGTCTGTAGTTCAAACAGGTTAACTTTGATATATAATACTATAACGATAGTATAGGAACGACGTGAGCAGAATCTTTAGCACAGTTGTTTGCACGCAGGACATCTAATTTATAGAGCTATAGGTTCGAGTTTCACCAGAGATGACAGTTATTATTTAATTGTTCATAGAACTTGAATGTCTACACGTTACTTTCGATAAATAATACTTCTACATCAAGCCTTTAGAACAGTTTCTTGTTGCAAGGGAATAGCATACCGGGCTTTTAATCCAGGGGTTGTGAATTCGAATCCCATCAGCCATGACTGATAACTTTTGAAATGTTCAAGCATGTGAGTTCGCTCCCAACTCCTAAATCATGCTACTACGACAAGAATACGTCGTCGTGCAGGGGATAGCTTGTTAGATTTCTAATCTATTGACCGTCGGATCATTACCCACCAGGTGTTACTGATATTTGTTAAGCGAGCTCCTACATGCTAATTTAATATATGTAATACAATTACGATAAGAATACTTACTCTGAATGGTCCCTGTAGCGTAGTGGATAATGGGTTGAACTTTTAATCAAGACTCTGTGGGTTCAAATCCAACCTATTTATTAAAACGGTAATGAGATCCTACTTGTCAATTTTAATATACAATGCTACTACAACAAGGCTACTGTACATACTTCTAATCATTCCTGTATATAGTGCAGTGGATAGAGGAATTTTTTTCACCTCTGTCAACAAAGTACAGAATTAATTTCAATGAAAATTTGTGAATGGGGTGTAAAAAACTCCCCTCTCCTCAGTAAACATTAGTTGGGGTGGGCGAACCAAGGATTTTTTACCGTTTGAGAGATATTTTCCCGTTTTTTTTTTCTCAATTACATTTATGTATACACTTATGACTGTTCAAACGATGTCTTAAAAATTCAGGACTAAATTTCGATGAAATTCTGTTGAAGGGTGTACATTACGCTACGGGTGAACCGATTGAATTTCGAAGTGGATCCATGTACAATTACCCCCCTCAGGTCGTAATCATGTGTCCAATCCACACGATATCGCTAAAATATCAAGTCTGTCCACGCGATATCGGTGAAAGTACAGGACAGTAGGGTATAACAGGGGTGGTAAAATTTGAAGGCACATCTAGGAAAGTTTTTTTCTGATTGAGAGATATTTTACGTGTTTTTTTTTCTCAATTATATCCCCTCATTTATGCCCATGATTGACCAGATGATATCTCCAAAATTCAGGAATGAATTTCAATGAAATTCTGTGTAGGGGTGCACAATAGGCCATGAGAGAACTGATTAAATTTTTAGTGCGGATCCATGGACAATTATCTCCCCAAAGTCGTATTCATGTGTTCAGAACACATAATATCGCCATAATTCCATGTTTGTCGATATCCCCAAAAGTTCTCATTGACATTCATCGACATTCAATATTTTGTCGAAGGGTGGGATAGGCTATGGAAATACTGATTGATATCTGGTAGATCTTCGCACAATTGTCCCCATCCCTGACAACGACGTTGGTCGAGGCATGCGCTCTCTGAGTGCTTTTTAGTCATATATGAGAATTGAAAACTTCAAAAGATATACCCGAATGTTTAGTGCTCCACTTTTTGTTGCCAGGAATAAGGGGAGTAACTCAGCAAGACTTGTTATTCTACTGCAAATTAATTCCCTTGCTTGAGTATGTGCTATTTCAAGAACATCCGACTCATGTCCACCTCGTAGTGTAACCAAACGAATCGTCATAAAGCTCATTTCCGTGGAAAAATGAATTAAATAGATACTATAGTTCGTAATAACAAAAGGACTCACTACTTTGTGACTCTCATGAAAACATAGCGGAACTACAGGGCCTAAAATCAAATTATATTCTTACAATTTTGTTTTTAAATCAAGAAATATTTTCTATGTCGATTGGGCCATTTTCCTTTTCTCGAGAAAAAAAATTACCCGATATGCTTTTGCAAATTTAATTTGCCCTCGAAGAAAGCCAATTTTTAAAAAATAAAAAGTTATGGATTAAAAATCAACAAAAACATAACTGAAAAAAAAATTTTTAAAAAGTAAAAAAAAATCTTAAAATATTTAAAAATACTATAGCTTATTGAGAAAACACCTGAAAATGTAGAGAAAGGTGTTTTAAAATTATAATCTTAACAAATCTCAAGATAAAAGAAAACAATACGTACAAACACACAGACATACATAAAAATGTAACATTACTGTACATAGATTATAGTATATTTCCTTTTCACCTGGTTTTCCTTTCGTTTTTCTCTAGCTTTCTTACCTCTAACTTGCTTTCTTAAAACGCCCTTTTCTCCCTCTTCACTGTCCTGACGCCCCCCACTCTTTTTTGCCTAATATAATCAGAGATCTCGATCAGAAATCGTAACTTATTCCAGCTCAGAGGGACCAGGGATCAAGCAGATACTTTACTAATAATAGAGATAAAAACGCAATGTCCGTTCATTTTAATCTGATCAGTGTGAATATTATAATAGCAGTCTATTATAATAGCCCAATCGACACATCCACTCATTACCCCGATACAAGTTAGAATAAGGGGTGCTACACACCTCAGTAGCTTCCAGTAGACTCAAAATATTCAAGTGGAAATTCACAAGATTTAGGGAAAGTGGTCTTAACATTGGAATTGTAATAACGAAAGAGAATTACTAGCCGACCCCAAGGCCATTGATGCTATCATAAAAGGCGTGGAACCTGTTTGTGTGAATCTTGCAACATATCTACCGACAGAGCAGTTACTTTATAAGGCTGCAGACAGGCTTTGAACCCTTTCAATTCGGAAAAGAAGTAAGACAAGGTGATACCAGCTAACCCTCACACAAACTGTCTTGAGATGATTTGTACAACGAACACGTTGGTGAAAGACATAACAATCAAAATCGAAAACGTAGAACTATCGCTAATACCGCAATAAAGGGAGATCATTTCAAATATAATACTTTAACTCAATTTATTATTATTTCTGTCGGATCATACATCAATTTCTTAATAACACAGTGGAAAATTCTCCAGTAGAATATGTTAGTAGAGAATCAACTTATAGTTTTTCTATGTAATTAGAATACTTAAAATGATATCATTGGTTTGTTGGTTTGCATGCAATCTGAAGTTGGTACTCAAAAACATATGTGAACACTCAATAGAAGTGACACTAACAGCGAGTCATGACTGTTGTTATGCTTACTGACCCCCATCGTTGAATACGTTTTATTCTATTATATGATGTGTAGTATAAAATAATATTCATATACAATACAATATGGAATTATCCTATGCAAAATAATAAATTACTTATATGACATAAGCTATTTATTAAAGTCATAGCTGGAAGGGAGGTGGTGTTAGATGAACACTGCCGAGGTGCCATGTATATAAAACTGTTTTGTTCTTAAAATCCTCGAAACATGGTAAACAACTGATGATCCCAAGAAGAAAAAATTTACAGGGTACCATAATAACAAAGTATATGTAAAACAGGGAAAAAACTTACAAAAAATTACATATATTGTGTTGACAGATATTGGGAAATATCGTGAATAGTGACTGAAGTGACAAAAAATGAACTTGAAAAAAGTTTTTTTTAATGTTTAGTGTTTAAAGCCGTAAAGATTTCTAGACCACACACACACACACACACACACACACACACACACACACATATATATATATATATATATATATATATATATATATATATATATATATATATATACTGAATACTATAATATATTTATCCATCTAAACCTGTTCATGTCTATTAATGTCAGTTTGTTCATCTATCTTCAGTATTTTTCTTATTCGTCAGCCAATGTTCACTTCGCTCACACCTCACCAATTTCCTGTTTGTCGGCCACGCAGAATAAATTTCAAAATGAAAAAAGAAAAGGAGAACAATCAAATAAATGAAGACATGATGAAAAAGAAAACGAAGGAAATAATGTCACAAGGACAGTCACGCATCCCCTGAGGCAGAAATTCTCCAGCATCACTCTCGTTAGTTGGGATGAGCTACGTCTTTATTTTTTTTCTTGTTTTACAGCCCATTAATGAGCGCACTTCTACGCGGACACATAAGCAAACTTACCCTCTATCACTTTCCTTGTCTCTTACTTTCTCTCTCTCTCCAATTCTCCCCCCTCTCTCTCTATCACACACATGTGCATTCCTAATCCATTTAATTCATGCTCAGGCATACATCGATGTAGAACATATCTCACTCGGCTCATATCTATCAAATTATCTCAACTTGAGCACACACACGCACGTACTCATGCGCACACATTGTTATCACTACTACGATTACGGTGTGAAGATGTGTTCACCATGTATACATATCTTTATCTAAAGCCACCTGTGGTATACGTACTGTGAGTCAAAACTCAACGCTATGATATAAATACAATTATTCTTACGTTTGTAAGTCTTTGCTGAATATCGAGGATTTATGATCTCTCATACTTTTCTTTCGTTATATAGATATGGCAGCCAGATATTGAACTTGGCCTCAAGCATTTTCAGGACGTTTCTCCATTAATATATTAGGATCAGTGAATAGTCTAGGAGACCCTCACCCGAGCTTCGTTTTATAGTTAAATTTTACGTACCTGCACATACTTATATTTTACGACAGTCACAAAAGACATGCCCACTTCGAAGCAGTGTTTCCCATACTTTTTTCTGACTAACACCCCACCTTTAGATCATATATTTCATCAGCTCATCCCAGTAAAGTCGGTCAAAAATGACACATCGAAAATGGAATTTTATTATAACTTTTTAAAAGTTGAATAATTTAAACAAAAGAATATTTGAAACAACTCTACTTTATGCGAAGGAGGTATAGATTTGTATCCTTCTGAGCAGCCCTTTTCTTTTACGCTTACCATCAGGGTGACTTCCAGCATTCCCTAAAGGATATTTCTGATGCCTCCGTGACACTGGTGCTTGCCTACACGTACGCGAGTGGGATCCCGTCTTAAACTGACCTTGTGTCACTTACCGTCGTTGTTGGGAGGAGGTTAATCAACAACAACAAACAAGTGCAGTAATGTGAATCAACACACACACAATATATATATATATATATATATATATATATATATATATATATATATATATAGTACGACTCAAGAAATAAGAAAGATTAAGAACATGTCATTCGAAAAATGTGTTTTTGCCACAAGGCTCGTTTATTTGTTTAGCCAACGCCTGTCATTTTTCTTTTTCTTTTTCTCTTCCTTGTCCTCTTTTCTTTATCTTTTTCTTCTTTATTATCATTCTCGCTTTTCTGACTGTCTCCTTTTTTTTTTCTTTCTTTCGTAAATCGTCACTGATCTTCTTTAGGAATCATATCACGTGACAGACATTTCTCCTAACGTCATTTCCTGTTTCATACTTTCTATAGTCCTACTGAATCAGACATCCGAACAAATTCATTGTCGCCTGACAATTGGGAATCGAATAAAATATCTGTTATGAGCAGATAAACTGTATGTTTTTTCAATTCAAATCTGAATGCCTAGTCCCACGTTTATTCATGTGAGATTATTAGGACAATTGTTTACCCTTGCCGTAAAAAATGACGGCATGTATGAAATATACCGCTATATGTATTGCATTTTACATATGCAGATAATAGAGATTTGCATTGCAATGAGCTTGGAACAATAGCGTTTTGTTGACCACGAACGGATTTTTTCGCTTTTGTTTTTACTCTTAAAAATACCGTCAAATTCTCAAAGTGGACTTCATTATCGCAATTAGTCAGACCTGGAATTTAACATGACTGAATTTAAGACATGAATAACAGAGAGAGAGAGAGAGAGAGAGAGAGAGAGAGAGAGAGAGAGAGAGAGAGAGAGAGAGAGAGAGAGAGAGAAGAAAAACTGATTTCGTTAAGTCTTGTGTCAACACATGATTCCAAGCTCTCGGTATTTTTTTTTGGTAAACATTGAATTTCGGTCATGAAAAATATCATATCATATCATATCACTTTCACACCAAATTCATCTCACATATCCTCGGTCTATCGTCTCTTTCAACGCGACAGTTATGTATTAAGAAATGGACATATATAATCCGACAGAATTATTGTGAATTGCGTTATATTAAATAGAACCTTATTTGAGATGATCTCCCGTCAATCGACATGTGAATTCGGTGTGAAAGCGGTTATTTGGGCCTTTGCATTACCGGTGGCTGTTTAGCTCAGTGGTGAGAGCATCGCTATGTTGAAGTGGTGACTCAATTTTTGTCACTTCCGACGCTCATGGCAGACTAACCATTAGGTTGAGTAGGCTTTTTTTCTTTTAAAGTCTTACTATTGACTTCTTTTTGAAAGATGACAATGACTAGAAGAAAAATGAGTGACGCCATGTACAAATAACAGTGACATACGCAAAACCCGATGACGAATTCACTCAAACTTCTAAAGCCCAACTCAAATTGACTTGTTCTGCTAAAGTTAGCAAATCCTACACACAAGAACTATCAATAAATGAGTTAAAATGAGACACATATTTCTGGAATAAAGTAGGAGAAATGAATTCTGTTTTGCTTACCTTTCAGATTTTAATGGAGTAAGGGAGTTTGACCTTGGCGCAGCCAAGCTCATCATTTTTTTCAAAATTCAGCATTTTCATAACGTCATCAGAATATACAATCCTATTGCATCCCTTGGCGCCACAAAAAGGCAAACACATGGATAGGTATTACTTTTGTGGATTGGCAGAGCCTCGTGAAAAGCATCAGCTGTGCCGATAGAGTTTAAAGAGGCTTATGCATTCACTTGTGTCAGTCTGAGAGAGAAATGGGAGACAGAGGGAGATAGGTATAGACAAATAGACTGGCCACAAAAATAGGTTCATCTGGCTCTTTCAATATCAATAGAATATTAGAAAGGCTATTTGATAGCAAGTCGACTAAGTAAATAGAGACGGACACAAAAAAATTATATATATATATATATATATATATATATATATATATATATATATATATATATATATACTAGCTGCCTGGGTGTCAAATATATAATAGCATTGATTTTGCATTAAACTGAAATGACTTGACTGATAGCACGGTTTTTGTATTTCTTTTAGCAAATGCAAATATTTTAAAATTTGGATGCACATACATTTCTGAAGTCATTTTCTTCTGGCTACAATGATGTGTAAAGCTTTTTTGAGACTGTTTTTTTTATTGTTAATTACTAACCGGATTCCTCTGCTAGTAGTAATATACTAAATAAGAAAAAAAAGTATCTTAAACTCTTACTTTCTGTATTTTGTTTAAATTCTGGATTGCCATTCCAAACAGAAATCCTAGTGACGGATGTGTTTTAATCGACAAGAGCTCTTGAGTAAACAACGTTTCTTGTTCCGTGATTTAGTGCTCTGGTGAAAAGCTGCCTACTCGAGCTAGCACGTGAGCATGCAACATAAAGCTGGTCATGAGATAAACTGGAACATGTTCAGTCAACTCCTGCAACCTTGAGAAACTATCCCTGAGACTTGTAGATAGTCACAGCAAATGATGCTCTCCCTACAAATAGGAAGCGCTTGAACTGTAATGGTGTATCCGTAGAGATGACTGGAATCTATGAATTGAAAAATCTTCTCCCGTGGCACAACAAGTCATTCAATACAATAATATTGAAAACTTTGAAAAAAAGAAACGTCAGTAGCAATACTTGATGTGTAGACGTTAAAATATAATTTTTCAAAAAAATCCGAACAACAAATTGTGAAGGAGTGTCTTTGCCTTTCAAATGTTCGATAATTGCACGAAGCTTTTTAAATATGTAAAATCGATCCAAAAACTTAAAAAAAACTTGATTTTAAAAAAGTATGTAATTAAAAAATAACCTTCTTTATATGTCAATATTGAGTACAAAACAGAAAAAAAAACAGAAAAATATGATTTGAAAAATGAAACCCAAATAGCAATATCTGATGTTATAAACAGAGAGTGATTTAATCAGTTAGGTATAATATCTATCTGACTTATGATATTACCATATATCTCAATCTATCCGTTTAATTTAATGTTAAATAATTACTTAGTTAAGACTAGAAACGAAACGATGCAGAAATACAATGTATGTATCAAGTGAGCCAGGTACTGTATTAGTGGAAGTACGTATGTTTACGTATAAGTAAGGCATGGTTTTTACTGCTAACGATTACTGATTGGTTGAGAGAAAAAATGAGTCTATATGCGAGCGAGAAATATTCCATGTTTCTTTCTTTCTCCAACACCGTCGGTATAGAAGATCGTAACGAAAGCATTGGAATAGTAAACGTAGTTTGCATATGCATTGAAAAATGCAGATATCAATGTGCATGCAAAAATAACATCGGAAGCAGAAATTTAAATAACAAAGAATATATTTATTAAGATAAGCATAATATAGAATGAATGATACGATTGTAGCTCTCGTTATAAAAAAAGAGAATGCTTTTAAAGATGGGTTTACTACTTAGAATACTGTTACTAAAGATAGTAAATAGTAGAAATTCGTGCATTATATTGATTAGTCGTTCATATGTGTATGCATGAAGTAAAGAAACTAAAATTTTGATGTGTATGTTAGTGTGCACATGAAAGCTTCGTGTGTAATTGTGCACACAAGATGCTGGC
The DNA here is from genome assembly GCA_963457665.1 of Thysanoteuthis rhombus. NCBI lineage: Eukaryota > Metazoa > Mollusca > Cephalopoda > Oegopsida > Thysanoteuthidae > Thysanoteuthis > Thysanoteuthis major. The sequence goes on along the minus strand of OY735225.1, from coordinate 23,819,131 downwards.
ACAGTTTCATTCTACAAACCATAAAATAGTTAAAAGTGAACTGAACGAAGATGATTGTCCGTGAAGTTTTTTTTATTGTAATAGGTCGTAGGATGCAAAATTCATTGTTTTTGTAGTATGGTTTGTATAAGAATCTTACACTAATTGGATATTAATTAGAATTAATCTTTTTTCTAGACTTTATGTTTCGTATGAAGCTATTTTAGAATAAATAGCTAAGTACACAGTCACGGAAAAGATTGACTTAAAAAATGTACCTTCTTGGTTCTAATATTCAAAAACATAGGATGGATTAGGATGCGATAAAACAAATCTGGGAAAAGGATGCAATTATTTTTGAAAAGATCGGACGTAGTAGATTTAATGCTTCCATCCAAAAGTTGACTTTTCTACCTTTACTGATTGAAAAGCGCAAACAAAATCTAAAAACATCCAAATACGAGAATGAAATTACATCCCTTGATTTTATTGCTTCCGGTAAAAAACAACATGTAAACACAGGAATAAATTGAAGTTTTATTGGATATTACACCGAACAGAAATCGAACTCGAGTTTTCTTTGTTCATGCATTATAATCGGGTATATCCAGACCTTCGTGTAAAAATGGGAAAGATTCATCGAGGAATGGTGTTGTTTGAAGACAAACATGCAAACAAACTTTCACACCCAGAGTATGTATATATATATATATATATATATATATATATATATATATATATATATATATATATATATATATATATATGTGTGTGTGTGTGTGTGTGTGTGTGTATGTGTGTGTGTGTAGAAAAGAAGTGGAATAGTACGTCTGCGCATAAATACATAGAAGAATATTCATATCAACAGTCATGCATTATTATATTTGTCTCTCAGTCCAACGACTGTTGCAGATAAAATCTAAATAGAATTCCATTATGAATTCGGAGCAATCCTTATTAATCCGTAATTGGCCACAGGAAACTGCAATCAATCTAGACACGCTCTCCCTTTTGACAAATTCCTGCACTCCTAAGTCTGCATTCATCAACCTTGCTCTCATTTTGAATTTCTTTGGTTGTTTTTTGATCAGAACAGACGGATCGAATTTTTTATTTCCAGTTTACCGCTCAAATGTTGTCCGTTGAACAAAACACAGGCCAAGTTATTGGTTCGGCTAACATCCAGTCGCACTAGAATTGAAAGCTTTCCTTGGGATTGGGGTTCTCAAACCTTATAGTGTGACGGCACACTAGAAAATATATTTGACTTTCACGGCACACCAACTCCATCAAAATACACATAAATACACATTGGCATGTATTGGGTTCCATTATTCATTAGAGTATGGAAAAATAGTGGAGCTCCATTTCTAGAAGAAATCTATTTGAAGCGAAGAAGATATCGACAGGAAGATACTCCCTACCAATTAACATGTCAGTTCATATGCACTACATGCCACACTTTCGGAGTTAAGTTTCAAGTTTTATGTCAGATGAACGAAATTGGTAGAAGGAAGATTGTATTGCCTTGATCTTGGAGTCTGTTTGCCTTTTAACCTAGCATTCACAATCTTGCTTATTACCTTTAATCGAATAACGACCACTCCCATTGATCCTACTTTTTTGTTAACACAATGAAAAAAATTTTATTCATTGTTATTTGATGAAATAACATAAGTTGTTATTCTGAAGTTTTATGACTACTATTTACCTTAATATTAATTAATGAATTGCTTTTCTATCATAAAAGTTTCGATAAAAAACGACTGAAACTTGAGATGAAGGTAAAAAGTAGTCATAGAATTTGAAAATAAGATTATTATTGATTTCTAACAACTATTCACTTTCATCTTGTTTTTTTTCGTCACAACTCAACTCGAGCAATAAATCTACCTGTTTTACAAATACTCCCAGTACAGAAGTATGGCAAGGGAGAGATCAAGATTGAGTGTCTCTTCTCCTTTTGGTAGACGGTATCAAATTCCTGGAGATGAGCTGCAATCCCTGGGTGCTTAGTATAGAGGAAATGTTGTGCCAAAGTCCCCCTTCCGCCTTCTCGACCATGTTGAAGGCTTCCACAGCGAAGAAGTACTCAATACGTTTGGATATCAACATTGCTTTCAGGGGATGTTTCCCAAGCTGGTTACTGAACCTATAATTCCTAGTCACCCATCTAAGTATCAACCAAGCTTGACAGACATGATATCAGGACCGAAGCATGATTGCCACTAACCCAGGGTGCCCAGGTGGTACCTAACAATATCACCAGAAAAAAATCAGGTTACAAATTTATTCAAATTCCTTAATTTTCATAAAAAATCATTCTTACGAAAATTGTCGTACCACTTTACTATCAGAGTAGCAATAACATTATATATATCAATATATCAATAAAGTTATACTACTCTGCTATCAATTCAACGTGCACAGTCTTCACCCACGTACATCTGGAAAATAAGTAATGATGTTGATTGTTATATACTACGAGGAGTGATAGACAAGTCCTTGGATTAAGGTACAAGGACATAACTAATATGGTTCCAGGTGAAGTAACACATATCAACGCTTTAATTGATTAAACAGAAAATTTAGATATCATAACTGTTTTATTTTCCTGTTTCAAAAATCTGGAACTTGAGAGTAAAAAATTGTTGAGAAAATGGACCATATCATCCATTGTGTTATTCAGCCGACCACATTTCAACAATGCAGTAAGAAAGGACATCCGTCTTTGGTGTAAACACCATCTCCTTCAGATGATAAAACCTTAATTTTCCACGCTGCCTCGGTATCAAGTGCTTATTATCTAAAGAGATCTACGAGGACGTGGTAACTACACTAAAGAAGGATTCCCCCCTTGCTACTCTTGATGCCCTTGATCACACGATGAGCGATATCATCCATTTTCTCAGAGATTGCCAGAGTTATCAACTTTGAAATCTCTGTAGTCATTCAAATGGTTGAACTCAACATGAATTTATTTGGAACAGTTTAATTCATACCCTTAGGCCATGAACTTATCAATCACCCTTCATACTTATAACAAACATATCCAGAGCTCTTTGAAAATGGGGCTTAATTATAATCATCGAATGGCACAATTTTTCGATTTCAACGTAATCATCACAGTATCCATCGGAAGTAAAGTACATTTGACAGTAGAATCAAATCGTTTTGAACGTAAGAGAGGTTACATGCAGCATAGATACGTAGGTAGTTACTGCAAGTGTATCAATAGACAACTTTTATAAAACAAGAAAAAATGAGTGTCATTTACGAAATATTGGCTTGAGAGTTCGGATGGGAAAAAAGTAGTTAAAAAACTTCCACATTTTATGTACAATTTTTGACAGCATTTAACAGCATTTGTCAAAATTTGTTTCTGTAATAGAACTTATTTTAAGTGAGTTTTCAAGTTAATCCCAGTGAAAATAAAAAAAGTCATTGTATCAAAAATAAAACGAAAAATATCACCCAAAATGCAGCATAAATCATTGTAAAGCGTAAACACTGTATCTTCTGCTTTCTTTCTTTTTAAAAATTATCTCTCCAGTATTTTCTATTCTTTTTAATCTCGAGAATTGATTAAAAAAGAATAGTTTGACATAAAAAAGAGAAAAACGTCCTCTTTCTTTGTCCACCCTCTATATCGTATCTTTCTATCTTTACCGACGCTTTTTTTCTCCAATGACTCTCCCCTCTTATTAAGATAATAGCTTTCTTTCTTTTTACAGAACGCTATCTGTTTCTCTTTAACCGCCCTCTCTTTATGTCGCTTAATTCCTTACAAACGCCATTAATCTAATTAAATCTGGTCTTGAAATGATATTTTTCTCGTTCTTAGGAGAGACTACGTTGGATTTAGTAAAAACTGTACCAAAATTTAAAAGAGAAGAAAGAAAGTCACATCTCAGAGGTTTTGATCAATTTCATTTTTTCTGAATCAGTCGTGCGTTAATAACCATGATATGCGAAACAAGTGACTTGAAATTAATTTTTTCAGTCGACCGGGATGACCTTAGTCAAATGTGAAAAACGTGAGAAATACTCATGATATTTTTAGAACAAATTTATCAGAACGGAAGTTAAAATATAAAAGTCCCACCCAGTCTATATAACGAAGTGGATAAGTATATAGTGATAACTTAATATGCTTCAGAGTTAAATACTCTACATAAATGAATAGACATACACATAAATACACTTATAATTATTTCCACAAGTTGAGGCCGGCTCTATTTATATATCCCGGCAAATCAGACCTATCAGTACTAATAGAAAGACTCAACATTGAAGAATCAATCAGAATTTACACACGAAGTAAAAAATAACAAACTGTATCTTTTTCTCGACATCCCACTACACAGATCTTCTATTTTACAACTAAGCGTAAACTGCAAATCTAAATCTAAATTTCTATTCACACAACTACACACTAATAAAATCGGTGATAATCATAGGCTCCTACCTGAGCTCTCCAAAACTATAGCCCCCCCCCTATCTAGATAAGGAAGGAAAGCGTATGAGGCAATCCTTTAAAACCCTCCAGTCGCCTTATCCCTTTATACACAACGTTAACAGCAAAGCTTATAAAATCCTCAAAACCAGTAAAGAAAACATCAAGAAAAAATCCACAGAGCTCTAAAATAATAAAAGAAATAAGTGTACGCACATCACCACAAACGCCCCGAGAATAATAAAAATATGATAAAAGAAACGCGTGATGAATCATCAACTGGATAGGCATCTATCGAATATCTTATAAGGACGGTCATAATGTGCCATACTTCCGATCTAAGAAAAGCCTGAATAGGCAAGAAGAAACACAATAGAAACAAACGCAATTGCATTGAATCTGTATTAATTTCGGAAAGCAATTCTATTGAACAACGGTACGGTTTCTGCAATATTTATCCTCGTTTGGTTAAATTAAGCGATGTAAATTATCGATCAGTCGGAAGGCTGCTAACCAGACGGAGTCCAGATGAATAAACATATCGCTTGAAAATCTTTTTTCTCCACAGTCAAAACAATACTAAACCCTTCCTCTTCATTCTAATCACGCCAGTTTTTCTTTAGCTTGGCGGATCTTTTGTCTTTCTCGGTTGTTCTATCAGTTAGGTAGGCGTGCAAACTTATTCACTGCTGATTATAGGGATTGTCGTTTAATGATTACACACGCACTTATATTTATACACAAACGTGTGTGTGTATGTGTGTGTGTGTTCCGTGTAGTTTGATCCTCTCTGGGTGTTCTCCGATAAGACCGTGTGCCAGACTAAATTCAATTTTCAAATTTATAGAAAAGAAATTGATGTGGTTTGTCTACTCAATAGAGACTTCCACGTAACCAACGTCTTTTTGCAGCATGCTACGTTAGGGGTGATCAACTGAGAAAAAATTGTAAAATCAATTACCCTGCACACATTTTGTGGGGCAGTAATCACAAAAAGATAAAACGCCCGACCAGTTGACTGAATTGTATTGATGATTTCGATATAGGAGGAAGGGTGAAGAGCCTCCTGGTAGTTGGGTTAGACCAGTGATTCCCAAAGTAGGCGTTAGTACCCCTTGTAAGGCGCTAGAAGACTCAAGGTGTGTGTGTGTGGGGGGGGGGGGGGTGATGGAAGACCTGGGTATGAGGCAGGAAAAGGACACAGATCAATACCTCCTTATACATTAGGTCCGAAAAGCTGATATCATTTATATTAGTCACTACTCACCAAGCCCACGTTCACTTTGATTATTAGAAACCATCGACTAAAACTGTCACCCAAACTGTCAATATAGATTCCTCTCAGTTTTTAAGCAGGTCTGGCTGGCTGGCTATGCATGTATCACGCGTACAGGCCGCACCAATGGAGCCAGAGGACTAAAATTTCCAACATTTACCCCTGATTATGTCTAAAAACAAATACTTTTTTTCGTTTTTTTCACCCCAAGAGGATTTTTTTTGCGGCGAAGGTTCAATTTACAATCCAAGTTCATGCTAAATTGGTCACAGGTTCGCACCTGCCTGTTTTTTTGAAAATTCAAACTTTTTAGTGACCCAACAAAAGCGAGAAAGGTAACTAATGCATTGATCAAACCCTTATCCCAAATTTTTGATTGGTTTCACCCAACACAACATGCTTGCCAAAACACGGTGACAGCTTCCATTGAGTGACTAACCAGACCGGTTTTCATACCGATAAATCAGGCACTTCTACACACTTTTATTTTGGTTATAAGATATACGTGTAGATTAATTTTTTTAAATCAAAATTCTATCTTCAATGAATCATTTTAAACCATTTTTAAGGGTGAAACTGAAAAAAAAAAGGGACGAAAATCCAAAATGTTAGGGAAACATTGGGTTAGAATAAGACATAATTTTATGAGGTTTAATCGGACTATTTTCCTAGTTTTTTAGTTCATTTTCTTTGGCCCAAGAAAAAGTGTGTATGTCTTAAGAGGGAGTCACCCGATCGAAGGGAAGCAATCCCAAGAACAAAAAGGCGCAGAGGTCAGGGGAAGATAATCCCCAGAACAAAGAGACGCAAAACTGGATGTGACGCTCATGGTAGGAGGAATAAGCATGCTTCACAGGAACTAGTTCCAACATTTCAGCACAAACGACATCAAACGTAGGACGGAGGATATCCGGCCAAAACGATGTGAACAATGAATAAAAATGAGGAAAATAGTCGAACAACAACATAATATGGTTAAAATGACCTGTCTTACCGGCGTACCGCCCCAGGTGACACCAAAAGAGGAGTGACACCATGATGTTTCTGCAGCACGAAAATTTATCATTTACCACTACTTTTACCGCTTTTTTTCAGCGATTTTAGCTAAATTTTAGCTATTTTGTAGCCATCTTCGACCACGAAAAGGCTTCCTGGTCAATTTGGTGTGACTCATTTTTTTTAGTGGGCAGCACTAGGGATGGCAACCTGGGTTACCAACCCCAGGAAGGCCTCTGACACGTAACCAAGTTCAGACAAGAACTAGAATAAGACATGTTTTATTTCATTAAAACAGATCTTGTGAAATCACGAATTATCAACTTTTGTTGGTCGACATAGCAATATCCTGTTATGTATTTCGTTTCGTGGAAAATCAATGGAATCAATAAGAATGAAAACAAACTTGAAAAATTTAATTCGAGTTATTTTGCATTTTAATATACAAGAGTGTTAAGTGCAGTAGTATGAGGAAAAACTCATGATGATGATCATGATGATCATGATGATGATCATCATTCTCTTAAAGTCCGTCGTTGGACCTGGATCTTCCCTTGGATTCACCACACTTCTCTATCGTGTGCGTCGCGGAGCCAGTACTTTCTGAATTTGTCTAGCTCGTCTTTCCATCTAATATTCTGCCGGTCTCGGTTGCGCAGGTGATCTGTGGGGATCCATGTCGCAGGTCGAAATGTCTATCAGTTGTCTGCCATTCTTACGACATGGCCAGCCCATTGCCATTTTAATGGTTTCTATGCTGTCCCTGACTCCTGTCTTCTCCCAGATGTATTGTACTCTCTTGTGGTCTCTCCTTGTGAGGTTGAGCATCTCTTTATTTACTCTCCAACAAGAGCAAAATGCGACACAACGTCAAGGCTTTACGTGGGGAAAAAGGAACAACCCATTAAAAATAGCTCCAGCCGACGCTACTTTGGTTGCCAAGCAACCATGGTTGCTAAAGCAACCACAGTCACGAACGTGTCAGGACAATCCCGACCTGTCCCTTTAAGTGCAATGGGACTGTGTTGCCCCCGGAGCAAGTAAAATTCCAAAGTGTGACAGAACATCCCATGCAAAGTGATATTTAGTGGATCAGATGTGTGTCACTGAATTAATATTACGTGACCTCTCAGTTGGTTCAGTAATATGGATGATCCAGTATGGTTCTGGAAAATTCAGATCATAATTAGGGGAACATTGGTTTATGGTTACAAGCCTTATTCAACAAATATTGTAATGTGACGTTTTGTAATTTCGTTCAACGATGTTAATTTCGCTTCACAAATGTTGTAACCGAATATAAACCACATGCGTTAGGAATGCTTTGAACCACAGTGTGGCTTGGGGTCTGGGTCCAATCTTCAAGAATAAGGCAAATTGCTATGCCCCTTTCGCCTGAAAAAGTCCACAAAGGTTTGCATCGACAGGATGAGAGAAACAAATCCAACAAGGCGATTTTGGCACAAGGTCACATTCAACTATAAAGAAATGAACTCGCCAACAAAATATTGTTAAAACCTGTTTGGTGGCTGAGATAGTCGGGTATTTCTCACTCGTGCTAGTCGACCTTGTTCAATCAGAAGTCACTAACTTTCTACCGGCCCCTGCCGCTCCATATGAGGAGGACTGGGCCATCCTCCGGCTGAGAGAGGGAACATCTGAAGGGCAACTCCACCAGATCCGACGACCGAATCCTCTTCTGCCTCGGGATTAAAAAAAAACAACAACAACAACAATAAAAAAATAAAACAGCGCCGACAGATCGACCGTGTACTGGCGTCCCCCCCCCCACCCTGTCCGATCGTTTTTGTCCTATAACCCCCAGGGATATCAGAGGGATGCTAAGGGACGCTACACCTTACCTAAGGGTGATCTGGAACTCTGTGAAGCGGGGAAGTGGGTGGTTCAACTGACCGAGGTATTTTTGCATATGCGCATACCTGAAGTGAAAACCAGTATTTTGAACGCTGATCTCCAAGGTAAGCAGGCGCAGTACAGTCTTCCTTAAATGGAATCCTTTTGCCCCTGTGTCGGACTACGTCAAACTCTATGCATGTGTAAGTGTACGCGCGCGTGTGTGTGTGTGTGTGTGTGTGTGCATATAATGTGTATTCGGCTCTATTTATACTGAGGAATTCAATGAAGATGACAGGTACACTCGCACGCACACATTTACGTTTAGAAAAGCAAAATACTTGTTGCTTAGACACAAACAGGTACACAGTGAATTAATCCGGTCTGTAGATCCCCAAGCAACTTGATATCCGGCTCTGTCATTGTCAGGGAGGGAGGTTTTATGTAAATCTCATTGTGACCTAATTATATTCTTTCTGTCCCTTTATTAGTGCGTCCCTCACACCCGCCCACCACCACACCACTAAACCAACATCGCACCGCCACCGCTCAAACCGACAGCGACAACCGCCATCTTAGTCGCACCTTCTGTCCCAACATCAGACTCAAGACGCGACGTTGATTAAGTGCTCACTTGTCTCTCTCTCTGTTACTTTTCTACCTGTCAACTACTCTTCGGTCTAACGTAGAATTCTTCTGTCCCGTGTGTCAACTAGAGAGAGAGAGAGATATCAAGTAATGATCGGACGTAGCTCAGGTGTGCAAGGCAGCACCATATCTCGTCGTTAACTGAAGTGGCCTCGTATCTCAACGCAAGGAGATCTGTCGTGTCGGGGATCGGCTGCAGCCGATAGTTCATTAAATGATCGGAATAATACTATGTGTCGAGATCCTTTGGAGCGACGTGTCAGCCGAGCTAAGGTAAGGTATAACAATGTACACAATATTTGCAAGCTGCTAAAAAAGGGATGGATCTAGGATTTTCTAACTAAAAACTGACAAAATTTAGTATCTCAAATTAAACAAAAAAAAAAAAAAAAGAAAAAGTGCTTCACCCAAGAAGGATGTGGGGGTCAGACCATCTGGAGTCTACCCTGGATTCGTGCCTGATAAACTTGCAGATGTTTTAGCATTTACAAAATTGATACTTTATATCTGAAAAAAAAGTGCTTCAGGGTGCGGCTTAGGTTGGGTAGTGGATCCAGACCCTTTGGATTCCATCCTGTATTCGTGCCTGATACACTTGCGAGTACTCAAAGGCGGATTTGGGGCGGGGGACTTGATTCATCGAGGCCCTACCACCAAAATTCAAATACAATAGCTGAAATAATATTTATAAAGCTTCTGGGGGCCCCGCTTCTGTTGAGGGCCCCGACAGCATTCACATAAATGCCTCTCGCGTGAGTAAATTTACGCCAAGTATCAATTCAAATGTATGCACGAGTAAACATGTGAGCACATGTCGGGTATAGGTGACTGCAAGATTCATTGCTATCATACAAATGATCTAATCAATTGCATGAGAAATATTTTACATACTAGGATATATATATATATATATATATATATATATATATATACGTTCAAAGAAGAACCTCAAAAGCACCACGAATTGATTCCCAATTGCAGCGTATACTATAACGTACACCGTGTCATGAACGTTCATGCACTTGCGTAATTATGCATAATTACTTATGAATGTATATATTGAAGTAGGAATGCACACAGACTCACATACATACGTGCGTACACACACATACACACACACACACACACACTCATATATATATATATATATATATATATATATATATATATATATATATATGTATGTATAAGCACTGTTTTTCTCTCTCTCCCTCTTTTGTCATGTATGTGTGTGGATTACATTTCCTACCAATACTACTTTTTAATTTACTTTTTTAAATATAAATATAAGAGTTTCTTTTGTTATATGTATATACACACACACATATATATATATATACATATATATATATATATATATATATATATATATATATATATATATATATGTGTGTGTGTGTGTGTGTGTGTGTGCTGTTAGGAACCATTTTAATGTAACTTTTATGTTCTTAAAATCTCCGGAACAGCTCCATTGTAAACAACTGATGAATCCAACAAGAGGAAATGTACACAGTGTACCATAAAAACACAGAATTTGTGAAACAATAAAACAGGGGAAACGCACTGAAGAAAATTACATAAATTTCTTTGACAGATATTATGAAATATGTGACTAAAGTGACACAAAAGAATTTTGAAAAAGTTGTTTACTGTTTGAATTTATAAAGCTGTCTAGGCTATATATGGTTGCGCTTCTGATCAACATGTTATTAGGAATAACTTATGAAATTATAACTCCGACTTTGACGGAAACGAATATTCAGGGATGGGGATCATAGTTCATATAATCGATTTGAAAAACAATCCAGCATTCAGATAAAGAGACATTGTTTTGAGATTCAAACGGGAAAATCTTCACTGATTACTTCAGGAACCTGGGATTTGATACTACGTATTGATCATTTGCCATCGATGATACTTTCAGAAGGATTTCATTGATATTGATGACCAGGTAGGATTTTCCTGACTAGGATATTCTTCTTAGCTGAGCAATATATATATATATATGTGCATATATGTATATATATATATACATATATATATATATATATATATATATATATATATATATGTGTGTGTGTGTGTGTGTAAGTGTATGTATGTATGTGTGTGTACGTGTGTGTTTAGAAATGGATGTATATGATCCGACAAAATGATCATAAATTGTGTTATATTTTATTGAAATTTTTATTTGAAATGATCTCTTGTCATCACACAGTTAATGTATCAGTCGCCATAGACAACGTAAATAGAACCAACAATTAAAGAAAATGAGACTGCTGCAGGAATCGAACCCTGCGACCAATAGGGTAGCCGCTTCAACGTAGCGTTACTCTTACCATTACCGATAATGCAAAGTCCCAAATAACAGTTTTCACTCCAAATGTGTGTTTGTGTGTGTGTGTGTGTGTGCACTACTCTTCTTGTTAATTCACACAACGTCCCTCCCATCATCGGGTTCACCATTAGCTGTCTCGATGCTCTCTCCTTAATCTCGTCCTGCCTTTCAACAGCAAAAGGTCAGAAGTCCTAAGGAGCAAAATCTGGACTACAGGGGGTTACAGGCGTGACGAATAATCAGGCTCGGTTATTGAGAATGCGACAGTCACACATTAAACAAGATCACTCAATGGTGTTTCAATGGCGACCGAATAAACCCATCGAAGTGTGTCAGTTTACACATGCTCAGCAAGGTACTCAAAAGTAACATTATAATCGAGCAACTGGTTTTATATATATGTGTGCGAGAGAGAAAGAGAGAGAGAGAGAAAGAGACTGAGAAAGAGACTGTGTGTACGTGTGCGTTTAAATGTATGCTTTTCATTGTCCCTACAGATACTTCTTATTCTTAAGTTTGTTTGAATCTATCACTACTCTCTTATTTTAGTAATTAAGCATATATGTAATCATAAATAGAATTTTTGTATATGCATATATGTGTGTGTGTGTGTGTGCATGCGTGATTTACAAGGATAATGCCCAATGAATGTCAACTTTTCGTATTCAACGCACTCTTCAGCAACCGGCTGTTACAAGAACAGAACGTGTTGCCTTTGACATTTACTGGGTATATATCCTTGTGAATCTTATTTTAATATGCCAATAGCTCTATCTCCTCTGATGAATATTGGACACCGCTTTTCACCCATTAGATATCAACAACAACGGATCAAATCTGTTCTGTTCTTTCTTTCTTTATATTCTTACAAATTAAAAAACATTATACACATATAATGCTCACACATACGCATGCACACACATACACACATATATAAGTATAACACACACGTATAAATATGTATATATGTATGCATAACATACTTTAGAATTTGTTGCTTGGTCTGGTACGAAGACAAATGAGGAGAAATGAGGAGTAAAAAAACTGTGTTGCACTAATCTTCCTGGCTAATTTCCGAGTCAGCGTTTGAAATTTTGGTTTTGTGCTGAGATCGAATCCAATTTGTGATTATCAAGCCTTTCCCAATTTCTCCGATGATTGTATTTGTGTAGGCAACTCTTTGGTTGGGAAATGTTTAGCATGATGTACGTAGGAGAGAGAGAATTTGGTCTCCAGGTGATTTAGAGTGTAGCACATTTGCGACCCTGTAGATGTGGAAGGAGAAAGGGAGATGTTCGAATAGAATGTGCACCAAGTATGAACTTAAAGTAAAAAAAAGACACATACAAGTACTTTGGATTGACAAATAAGACGTATACAAGGAGATAAATGACAAATAATTGAAAGAAATGAAGTACATATAAGAAAAACATAAATCTGATCGATCATGTAAAGAGATGAGAAGAGAAGAGGTAGCAAAAGGCGGAAGCTTTCTTGTCGTTGATAGTACTGGCGTCGGAGTCGAATCGGAGATGTCTGAACTGCTTGTGGTTCCGTATGGCTTGGATCGTACAAAGGGATACGTGGAAACCATGTACAGTGTGGTAGCTAAACTGCCAAGTGTGCATGGACTTGGGGGACATTCTCTGACGCTGATAGACTCACGACGGACAGACCATGTAAAACAGAGAATACGGAGTTTTATCCATGTGTGTTTCCCGAAATAAAGAAAATTAGGAAAGATTATCTTGGCTATCAGACAGTAAAAAGTATCGCTATTTCATTCACGAGAGTGGGAGGTGTATACGCGTTTGGAGCACGTGATGAGGACATAGTGGCGTAGCTGCGTAGCTATATGTGTGATGCCTCGACATCGGTGAAGTGAAATGAGATCGGTCACGGTGAAAGAATGGTTAAGATCGGATCGGCCCGCAGGTCAGCGAAAGGATAACGATCTTAAGGAGAAGGAAAGAGAGAGAAAGAGTAGCCAGTAACAAGTGCTGTGGCCAGAAACATAACCAGCAAGGGGTGCTGGCGCTAGTGAGTCTTGGACCATGTGCGCCCAGTGTTTTATCGAGGTCGTCGTCGGAAGTGACGTTTTCTACATTTAGCTAAAAGAAGGGTTTCATATTTAATTCCTTATTAAAAGTATAGGGGGCGCTACAGTATGGTCGTGTTATTGTTTTTTGTTCTATTTTCCCAGGAATCTTTTTTACATTTACCCCTATTGCATCGTTGCAATGTATGGACTGATTTTCACTCATATCCAGTGGCAATGGCGTGCCATCTCTGAGTTTTCTCTCGTTGAACATATTTTCTTTTTCCTTTTTGCATAACAAATTTCTTTTCTCTATTGAAATCCACTGCCATTATAGTTAAAAGAAAATGTCAAGGAAAAAATGAAAGCAAAAGCAATGTCACACTCTATCGATCAGCTAGAATGAATACAATAGAATGAAGCAGACGTTAAAAGCGTCTGGCCGAAATATGAGCTGACATTTTTTTTAGAGAGATTAAATTTTTTTTTTTGCTCTGCTTTGCTTTCGCCTTGAAAAGATGAGAGAAGTTACAGACAGCAAAAGCTTTTGATTGAAGTCAAAGATGTCGTGTGAAAATGAGATTTGGTGGAAGGTTATACTCCCAAAATGTTGAAGTGAGAAGTAGACAGCTTTTCAATGGCCTCTACGGCCACAAAAGATCATTCAGTGTTAGAAATTGAATGTTGGGAGTAAGCAACAATATTTTGTACTTGCATATTACAACAAAAACAACAACAACAGTAAGAATAATAATAATAATAATAATAATAATAATAATAATAATAATAATAATAATAATAATAATAATAATAATAATAATAATAATAATAATAATAATTTTAATGTTAAACGGATGGGATTTAACCATACTAAACGAATGGGACTTTTTTTGAAAAGTGGTACCAGCACAGACTGGAGTCAGCCCCGGAGAATGGAAATCACAAATTACTTTGGGATTTTTACATCCAAACTGACCAATTCATCCAAACGAGAAGACCGGGTCTAGTAATCGTGGACAAGAAGAGGAGAGCCTACCAAATGATAGACGTGGCCGTGCATGCAGACCACAGAGTAAATAGGAAAGAGAGTGAAAAGCTTGGAAAATACCAGGACCTGGCAAGAGAGCTTAAAAAGGTGTGAAACATGAAGTACCAACCAGCAATAGTAGGTACACTCGGAACCGTACCAAAGATACTGAAAGCGAGATTGGAAGAACTACGGATAAAAGAAAGGATCGAGACTATACAAACCACAGCACTGCTACAGACTGCACAAATACTGAGGAAAGTGCTAGAAATATGAGATCTACGACTCCAGCTGTTAGCAGTGGCCTAACAGAGAGAAGAGATGACAAGAGAAGACCCCCCCCCGACCAAAAAAAAAAAAACCAACAAAAAACACAATATACACCACAAATGCTGATGGAGGTACGAACCACAGTGCTGTTGGGACTGGTGAAGGAGAGATGAGAGATGAGAGGAGGGCTGGACATGAGGAGACTTACTGTCACTCAGCCTTCAACGATAACCACCGGGCAACTGTTGTGAAAATTAATAATAATAATAATAATAATAATAATAATAATAATAATAATAATAATAATAATAATAATAATAATAATAATAATAAGCTTGGCTGCGCTGAGAGTAAACTCACGCGATTCATTAAAATCTAAAAGGTAAACCAAAGAGAATTTATTTCTCCATATAATATCACCCCCGAACTACGTGTCTCATTTCAACTCTCCTATCAATCTTTCTTTTAAATAGGATTGGACAACTTTGGCAGAACAAGTCAATCTAAGTTAAGCTTTAGAAGTGGAAGTGAACGCGCCATCAGTTTCTGCGTACGTCACTGTGTCACTAATTTTTGTCACTGGTTTTTGGTCTGGTCATTGTCATCCGTCATTGTCACCCGTCATTGTTGTTACATGCGAAAAAGAAGGCAAAACTCAATTGTAGGAGTTGGACGATAATTATTATGATCGATCCATATAAAAGCCTTATATGCAAATTAGTTCGTTTAATTGTTAAATCAGTTGCATGGTTGTCCTGTCCGATTCCTGTTATTGCCCAAAACTTATAAGGGATAGGTCCATGTGAAATAGAATAACATAGCCAATGAAACAATTAAAGGGTTGTAAAAATATGAGATCATTTGTTGTGACTTAGCAATGGAGGTTACGTCATAGGAATTCTTGGGACGTTATGCCTGATGACACTTTAATACAGCTCTCAAGTTTAGTTGAAACTTTATTAAGATACTTGATTTATTGAAAATAAATTACTCAGTAAAATCGCTTTAGTGCTAATCCAACCATAAATAATACCATGATTTTCTTACATGTATATACTACTACTACTACAACTAATAATAATAATAACAATAATAGTAGTAGTAGTAGTAGTAGTAGTAGTAGTAGTAAGTAGCCACCAAGAATATCGTAATGAGAATAACAAGAAAAAAATACGAAACAATAATATACATAAACAACCTCGATGAAAAACAAAAATACCAAAAGAAATTGGAATGCCAAGAGAAGAATTATCGATACTGGATGAACTAGTGAAAGGCAACAAAGCCAGAACCTGTTGAGTTGGAAGAGTCGAACGAAATTACAAACTAACTGACATAAATGCAACCTTGAATGCCAAAGAGATAGTCAAACAAAGAATACTGGTTTACAAGAATTAAAGGGTAAATGCGAAAGAGAGTGAAAATGTGTGTGTGCGGGGGATACAATTACCTGGCAAAGGAACTACCAAAGACACGGAAAACGAGATTGGAGGAACCGTAGATAGTAGGAAGGCTTGAGACAATTCAGAGCACAGCACTACTGGGGACTGCAACAATACCGAAGAGAGTACTAGAAATATGAGCTCTAAGACCTCAACTTAGCAATCGCCTAACAGCCAAGAAAGAGGCATTGTGGAAACGGTACACAGCGCTGTCGTAATAGTCGAGGACGATATGATTGGAGGACTGAGGACTTATTGTAACACAGCCTTCAGCGATAACCACAACTGGTGTGAAACTGTAAACCACAGCACTGCAGTGAAAAGGAAGAGTGTGAAAAGGAGGGCTCTACACTTGAGGAGACTTGTTGTCACTCTGTCTCTAGGCAACTGATGTGAAAATGCAAATAATAATAATAATAATAATGATAATAATAATAAAAACGAAAGAAGAAATTTAAAGAAAATCATGAGAGAGCATATATTGAATAAAATCAAGGTAACACCCACAAAAGCAATGAGAACCCATTCGAATGTTGGTATTATCCAGTATATAAAAGTGCGTGTATGTGTGTAGTCAATGTGTGCGTCTATGAAGTTATTCAGTGCGCATGAGTGCGTATATACTTGGGTGGGGATGTAATTCTCACATGGTGAACATCTAATTTTTTTTTGTACTTTCGTAGTTTGACTCCCCGTGATGACACAGGAAAATGCACGGTAATTGCCAACTTTTTCAAGATAAAAAGATCCAATATGAACAGGGTGGGAAAAAAAATTCAATCCATTTGCATGAAATGTTATAAAACTACGAATTAATGAACACAAACTGTATATGTGCACATGTGTGTCTCTCTCACTCTCTCTCTAAATAGTCAACTTGACCGTACAATGGAGTTCTAAGGTGATATATATATATATGTATATATATATATATATATATATATATATATATATATATATATATATATTATATATATATGATGTGAGAGATATGTAAATGATTTACTTTACATCTCTTGAACGATTAAAATCATCTAACTCGAAGGCCTTATCAGTGTTTGAAATGGTAGCCAGATTACCTACACTCAATGACTAAGTTCAGATAAGAAGCCAAGTTTCAAGCGCTGACCTCATCATTGAGTACACCCATGGACCGGCTCAGTACTAAGAAGACATGGTTGTGATACTACAAAGGATGCACCTTCCTACCGCATGGTTAAAAAGTAAGCAGCTGAATTACACGATGGGCAATATTGCCTATTTTCTCAACAATTGTTGACTCTCAAGTTTCGAGTTTCTGGAACCGAACAATTATATAGTGATGGAGTTCAGTTCTTGTGTAATCATTTAAAGAGTTGAATTGTACGTGGATTCAATTGAGACACCGTAATTCTTATCATTGTACTTTAGGTCAGGGGCTCCTAACCTGTTTTCCACCACGGACCCGTTTGAAATTGAAATAATCTTGTGTGTGTATGTGAGTGGTATTCATGGCTATAGGTCAACTACTAACCATCCACTATTTCACCTTGTGGTAGTATAGCAGCTCGTGTAATCAGTAAACAAGCCATAAGATTATCTGAAAGAGAAGAGAAGAGAAGAGAAGAGAAGAGAAGGAGTCAATTGATTCACACATTTTTGATTTCTAGCACCAATAGCAATTTTTAGGCGAAAATTTTTTCAATTTCTGCAAGTTAACATTTAAACATTTTGCGCACTTAGAGCAGATTTAGATTGTTTTAGAGTGTCTGCACTTGAAATGGTCGAGGATCAGTTTTTTTTAAAGCATGAACAACTTGAACCGTAGCCAGCGTAAGGGTGCTTTTTATAGTCCGATGAATACAAAAGACTCGCCATGGTCTAAAGATCTCCAGTACCAAATTTCAGCTCAACCCGAAAATCTATCAGGCAAATTCGTTGGTAGAAACTGTGAATGGTGCAGACTCCCTTGCTAAATTGGTTTTGTGAATAGATCTCCACTTCGCTCCGATAAGTCTCTTTTAAATGATTAACGCACTCAATTTCGTTTTTGAAATGGTTTATCAAATGAATTTGATGATAAGATCTATCAGAGCACCCGAAGGAAAAAGTTCAAATTGATAATTAAAAGAGGGTTTCGTTTTTTGTCTATTTCATTTCATTGTCTACAGTTGGTTTGCCATCTGCATCAATCTGTTATCGTCCGTCATTGGACATGGACCTTCCCCCAAATTCCCCAGACCTCTCTATCATGGGCATCGCAGAGCCAGAAGTTTCTGAATTTATCTAGATCGTCACGTCATCTTACTTTCTGTTGGCCACAAAAATTTTTACATATGATCTCTGATTATCCATTTTGTGAGTGATGATGTCCAGCGGTTGTCTGACATTCTTGCAAAGTGTCCAGCCCATTGCCATTTGAGTTTTCTAACTGTTTCTATGATATCTCGGACTCCTGTCTTTTCTTTGATATACTGTGACGGTTTACCACGTAAGTTGAATATATAGTTCTAGTGGGGGCGTATGGGGCGTAACTGAGAATGAAGAAAGTTATGATTTACATCTCACTTTATATCTCCAAATCTTATCATTTTATCGCGGTCAGGTAGCTCATGCTTTGTGGTCCGGTACTAGCCTGCGACCTGGTGGTTGGGAAATACTGCCTTGGGCCACAAACTTATCACCAGTCAACATTTGAATCTTACTTTTATGACATTTTTTCTCTCGTTCTTACACTTGCTTCTCAAGAAAGGCCAATTGTAAGCCACACATAATATGGTCACTTTTTTTTCAAATAAAGAAATTATCGAAACATCTGATTTAGCTTCAATTACCTCCCTTTTCAAACATTATTTTTTCTCATTGAAATTTTACCCTCCGTAAACGTCGGGCCTCATTGGAGCGAACCTTTTCTCTCTTTTAAATGTCTTCATGGAGTTACTGGGTTTTATAGTGCTATTTAATCACGGACTATTCAATTCATTCCTATGGCAGGGATGTTCATGATAAAAACCAAGTAACTCAGAGACAACACCATCACAAAGCAAGTCACAAAGATACGACAAAGGTTCACTATGATGAAGCTCAATATTAAAAGAAGGTGAAATACCAACGAGAAAAAAATATCCAATTTGATGTGACCAAGATGAACGCAAGTCTTTTCGAAATACATAATAGCTGAATAAATGAATAAATTACGCTCTCTACTCCATAATTGGCACTCAATATTTTTCTCCTTGACAAATACTCGATAAGTGGTATTTGATATTTTCTTTCCATTGACAAATAAATCATTGTTATATAGATAGATAAGGATGAGCGCAGACCCCACACTAACAATATAAAGTTGCGAAAGACTAGGATATGCATGTTTTATGTTAGCGCATTTTAGGGGCACCTCTGAATGCGAACATTATTTTGGCTACTTGGAGGTCGCAAACAAATGAACAGGGTTAGACTTTTTGTTTTAAATAGAAATTTTAGTTAGTGTGCACTGTCTCTCTTTCAGAGAAAAATAATAATAATCTGTCCCAGGAAATCAGATAGTGATAAGAGTAACCTGCAAAAGATTCAAACACAAGATTCTTAAACTTTGATCCACCCTAATGTGTTTCGTAAGCAGCCTATCGGAGTTTTTATAAAATAATCTCGGATGAAATGAGTTACGTCACAACTTTGAAAAGGAGGAAGAGGATGAGGGGTGGGTTAGCAAGTGTTTAGAGAGAAAGAACGCATAAAAAGATGATGAATGAAGAGGGATTTCTTCTTCACTTTCTCCCTATCGTGAAAAACACACACAAAAGTCCTGCTTCAAGGCAATTTGACATCACGAACAGGAATACGTGACACGTCAACGAGACACGAGGAGGAGATCTTGCAAATTGAGGTTACATCGGAGTAGTACGTTTTAACACATACATGTAACTTCTTCGTTGTTGACATGAAATGTGCGACTCCTGATAATGAAAAAAAGGAAAAACAATCGATTAAAAAATTAATTAATAAAACAACAACAACAAATCAGTGAATAAATAATTAAATGTTTAAAATGACGGTGAGTTCAATATAAAAAAAATAAAACAAAACGATGATTCAAATGTTTCCTTTGGAGTTTCAATCCTGGTTTTAATTGCAAGAAAATAGCATCGGATTAGCCGTAAAAATGCGCCGTCGCACTTGAGAGGGTTTTAAACTGTTTTAATGTTAGTTTTTGAATTTAACAAAATGATCAATGTCTACCGACAGAAAAAAATTAAACTCTGCTATTAAAAATCTACACAAAATAAAGTAGCCGTTTTAAAAATAGGATTGAATGAAAATTACTCAACTTGATGATTACTTATTTCGAAAAGATATAACGTTTTACATAAAATATAGTTAAAATACACCTGTTAACAGCGGATGTTTGTTACCTGTCTATTCAGCTCAAGTGACTATTGAGTCAGCTTTCCTTACCCATATTTGATGATAGCATGGTTAAATTTACGAGCGGCTCTGGGACAGCTGAAGTATGGATGACCAAAAAGGCCAAAACCTGATATCACCCGTAATGGGTTAAGTATATTCCCAACGTTGAAACACCGTCAAATAACGTGCAACATTCAAGTAGTGATAACAATAGTCTTGATATTATTTCATTTGCTGGTCCTCCAACTACCTACGTACCTTTGGCTGTAGCCCCGAACCAGTCTAAGCTAAGTTTATCAGTTATCATTAGTTATCTTATTTCAACAGACCCATCAATATTTCTTATTTACTTGCATACCGATCGTGTGAAGGAAGCTTATAATATTCCCATGTACGAACTTTCTCCATAGGATACACAGAGACGAGCAAGAAATAAATAGACATCGAGAGTTTTGCTTCAACTGTACAAAATGAACTTTAAGACTTCTTACACAAGTTCTTATCGCAAGTGTTCAACGAAATTCATTTCAGGAGACTAATTTGGCTCAGGATGTCGTTTGATGCAATATCTGAAAACTGAGCAACTCTTGATTCGTTACAAAAAATATGCTGAGTCAAAACGTTATCACTCATCACGATGGTTTAACCATTCCTTTTCTTGATACTGGTCGTGGTTAAAAGAGTTTTCTTCCTGACTGTACGTGCATAATAACCAAGTTGATGATATTTTTTGCTCTTCTTGAATTAATTTGAAAAATTTCCGTCAATTCTGAAGCTTTTAAACGAGGGTTGCACTCAACATAAAAAACAAAGGTATATATTTACTCCGTGCATGTGTCCTCATTGAAGTTATCATTGCTCTTCCCTCAAAACTGATTCAATTGTCATAAGTTAATTTCAGATCAATGAAATACACTATTGGGATGCAAGTATCCCAATTTAAGCTCCCCGACGTACTTTTTACAGCATTGGTATATAATTGCCTCTGCCAATGTCATTGTTCTTAAAACTTGATAAAAAAACTGTTAATATATTGTCACGATGCACAGGAGGTAATTGTAAAAATTGCCTGGATCCACCTTTAAATCAAAAATGCTTCCTCGGCCCATGACTCATTCTTCCACAGAATGTCATGAGGAGACATCATGTGGCTATATAGCCACGATGAGGGGAGCTAACTGTAATGAGTGAATACATAAATGCATGAAAAATGTGAAAAAAAAAATCTTTCAAGCGAAAAGATTACTTTATCAGTACGCGCAAGCTAAGCAATTCGTCCTTAGCCCCTTACTTTCCAGAAAATTCCTCTAAAATTCATAGGAAACTTTTGGAGATATTGAGTGGATATATAGCTATGGTGCAGGGGATGTAACTGTAATGATTCATGTATCCACCCCAAAATCTAACTGCTTCTTTTTGCCCATAGCACACCCTCCAACAAAATGTAATTGAAATTAATAGTGATCTTTTGTAGATATTGTATAAGAACACACACAGACAACTGGACAGATAGACACGAGTGAATGCATGTGCTGTTTTTCACTCCTTTGGCAGAGGTAAATGAATCACTCTGTTATGATGCAAGTATCACTAGTTAGGCTCAATCAATAAACCTCAGGCCACACATTTGACAACTACAGCGTATACTTGACACACCACTATTTATTCACCTACAATATAATGTTGCTTTTTTCATAGCCCAAGTAATACGTAAGAATTAAGTGACAGAGTCGAGTATAGAAGAAAAGCCAAACAGAAGACGCAAAACCGGATTAAAATCACAATGGGCCCTACGCCACCCATAATTCTTTTGGTCCAATATGATGACGACGATGTTGACTGAAATTGTGTAAATTTCATATTGAAACAAGCTTGGCAGCGCTAAAGTTAAACTCTCTTGCTTCATTAAAATCTAAAAAGTAAACAAAACAGAATTCATTTCTGCATACAATATCATTCCAAAGCTACGTGTCTTATTTCAACTCCTTTATTAATAGTTCCTATACATAGGATTTTGACACTTTACCAGAACAAGTAAACCTGTGTTGGGTTATAAAAAATGGGAGTGATTTCGTCAACACTTTTTGCGTACATCAATGTTTTTATGTATGACGTCACTCGTTTCTATCCTGGTCATTGTCATCCATTATTGTTACGTACGAAAATGAAATCAAAATTCAATAGTAAGGGTCTGACGAAAGAAAGAAAGAAAAGGACTACTCAGCCAAATGGTTAATCTGCTACAAGCGTTGAAAGCAAGAAAAAAAAAGGAAAGGCTTATTCAGCGTAGTAGTAGATACACGAAAAGAAAAAAATATTTTGCTCTCAGTTGGATTCGAACCCTAATCCTAACGCCCTAGACCACTGGGCCTTTGGAGACTTCTGAAAATTGAAATTTATTTGTAATTATAAAAGAATATGTTCGGGCCGAATACCTCAAAATCACGGACGAATATCTAATGCCTTTTTAAAAGAAAATGTTTTTATATTGTTTATGGTTCTATTATTATATTATCTGTTTTAATAACATCCTTAGAAGCAAGGGAATTTTCACCGGAGAGAAAAATAAATAGTACATGTATACTTATTATTAAATAAAAATGATATTTTTCAGAACAGATATTCAATGAATTCAAAAAAAAAAAAAAATGATACCAAGAACTCAGAAATGCCAGTTGACACGACATGGCGTCACAGAATAAGTTTCCCTTGTAACCCCCTCTCTATGACTCTTCCATGTCTGACTAATAGCGATAATAAAGTCAACTAGGAGTTTGGCAATGTTAACATAGTAAAAATAGTTTTATTGATAGGGAAATCTATACTAAAACATGAGATTTATACAAATATCAAAAATTAAAACTCTTATGATGGATTTTTTCCCCAAGGGAATAGTGCTGAAGTTTTATATTGCTATTTATTTGTGGACCCACTCTATGTCTTGGACCCTGCGCCATTGCGTAGAGAGCGTATAGGCTAATCCAACCCTGAGAAAACGAGTTAACAGAAGCAGTGGCAAGCAAGGAGAAGCTGTAATCAGCCACAGCAGTTCGAGCCAAGTTGTATATTCAAGCAGCATCATCATCAGTCTTTTAGCGTCCGTCGTTGCACATAGACCTTCCCCAGGATTTGCCACACTTCTCTATCATGGGCGTCACGGAGCCAGTACTTCCTGAACTTGTCTAGTTCATCTCTCCATCTAATATTTTGCCGGCCTTGGTTGCGCATATGGTCTCGGGGAATCCATGTTGTGAGTCGTGATGTCCATCGATTGTCAGCCATTCTTGCAACATGGCCAGCCCACCGCCATTTGAGATTTTTTATGGATTCTATGATGTCTCTAACTCTTGTCTTTTCTCGGATGTGTTGTGCTGTTTTGTGGTCTCTCCATGTGAGGCCCAGCATTATTCTTTCATGTGCACGTTGCATGGTTCTCAGCTTACGGGTCTGTTTCTTGGTTAAGTTCCATGTTTCAGCTCCATAAGTGACTACTGGGAGGATAGAGTTGGTCTAATGAATATGTTCCTTGCCTGCCCCTCTCCTTGCTGGACATTCGAATCACGACAGGGTTTCGTGATCTCTCTCTACCCCCCCCTCTCTCTCTCTCTCTCTCTCTCTATATATATATATATATATATATATATATATATATATATATACATATATATGTAAATGGGGTTTTCGTCAGCGTGACTGAAACCAAGCAGTAAACAAACAAAGAGTCATTGACATTCACTTCTCTCTTTCAAGTATAACACTGATATCAATTTGGTCTCACCAATAGTAACACATTCACGTCCTCTGGTGGTAAAGGTATTAGGATTCATGTATAATAGGGTTTTAAATGCCAAATTTCAAGGTATGCAGGTTGTAAGTTCATTGCAGAACAGTCATTATATTCGTATAAATTTAAAATTCGAGTTATCCACACTTCAGCCATCCTTTCTATTTCTGTTTGTTCTAAGTGGAAGAACGAAGAACTATTCTCATGAAATCAAAAACCATCTTACACACACACACTCAAATACAAACGTGCGTGAAATTTTGATATATGTATGCCGATAAGTATATATCCTAAAGATGAAAAAACATTTACTCTTGCACAATCATCATTCATTTTTCAACATAGTCTCCTTCCTTGTCCGTGCACTTAACCCAACGTTTTTTCATAGATCAAGCAGAAATAGGGATCAACCTCTCTCAAGTAGCTGAAAAAAAAAAAAGAAAAGAAAAAATCAACGGATTTTGTATCCTCAATATATTCTGAATCTGACTACGAAAATTGCATGAAGGGAAAATCCTGAAATTCTACCACCCACCGTAATGAAAACTGGTGTAATATCCAGGGCCTAAGGGAGTGTAGTGTCGAGTTTGAAGTTGTTTGGATTAGCAGTTCTCGAGAAAGCTGCACTTAATCGATAGCGGAAACAGTTTAATGTTGCAATTCATGAGATATCAAGTTAGAATTTTACTGGACTTATAGATCGAACATTACTGAGTGAAAGTTTCAGATCAAAATTCCGCTTTCAACAGTCGCAGTCAACGGGAATAGTGATCTCACTTGCATATTTTGCATATTTATACGCCTGGTCAAAAACATGATCAGGCAAAAACTTCATAAAGTGAAGAGTTCACTTTTCATTGTTAGTTTTAAGCACAAGAAAGAAGACAGAATTATCTCAGGTCAACAATGGCATCAGGCAATTAATTATTTGTCGGATGACACCTTAATAAAAAGAAAGATTTATCATTGCAGCCCCCCCCCCCACGGACACTTGAATTTTAAACGAATTAGATAACGTTTCTTACCCCCCTCTCTTTATATATATATATATATATATATATATATATATACATATATATATATATATATATGACTATAAGGAAAGACAGTTCTAGGAATTAAATATCTGTCGAACCGAAATATTTATGGTGGAGAGCGAAACACTGGCAATAAGAAATGGGATTTGAACCCACGCATTTTTTTCTATGGGGGCATCTATGTAGCCTAGGTCTGCGCTAACCGATTGAGCCATCGGCAACCTGACGGAAGGCAGAGGTCGAAATAACACCCTTGGAAAGAACGGTGTGGTTTCAAACTCCTCTCAGAGCCTATTTCTTTATTTTCTGATCTTCTCCGTTGTTTCACTCACTACCGTAAATAATTCGTCTCGTTCAAGATTTTGTCCCTAAGACTATTTTTCCTTATTTTTATTGTCGGATACTGATGTCCATTACTTATCACACACACACACACACACACACACACACACACACACACATATCGCTCAGTGTGTGTAATTATTTATGAAAGGGTCATTGTATGCATTATGACTTAAGAAACATACATACGTCTGCGTTATTTAATGCTACGTGGAAAAATTGACTTCATTTCTTTCAATTTGATAAAAAAAATCGATTCATTGATGCTCACACACCATTATATATAGTAGGTGTGTTTTTGAAGATGTAATTATAACCTACCCAGGGGCAATTACGACTTAGTTCCCTTCAAAATTCTCAAATTGAGACCTTGCAAACTCATCCTAGGATCCTTTCCACATTTCAAAAACAGACTGCAATGTTCACTCCCGGGATAGCTATCAACTGCCTTGTCGCGTTCTCTCCAATCTCGTCCACGGTCTGAAATTTCCTCCCCACTCCAACGGCAAAATGCCAGGAAGCAAAATCTTGAATTTAAGGGGTTGAGAGATCTGAGAAATGCAATGTTTTGCCATAGTAACCCTGCACGAGATGTGATGAATGGGAGGGCTGGGTTACCGTGAATGCGTTGGTCACACAGTACACAGACTCACTCCACAGCGTCTCACTTCCGACTTGGTAACATTCACGGTATTGTGTCTGCTCATGCATGCGCAGTCTGTTGCCGCGCAAACGATTCTTGAGATATTCAGAATGGCTGGATATTTTCCGGACAGACATCGAATCCGTGTGCGTGTTTTATGAGTGAGAAATTGGTCATTGAAGCACGCAGACAATTTAGGTTGAGAGATCAACTATTGAATCCCAGAAACAAGCAACCCACGAAGCATAAAATATAGCAACTCATTAGAAATTTGGGAGCACCTAGAAAGTGCATATCTCTGACAACGCAGTACGCTAGCTCAATCGGAAACATCCTGGATCTGCTCCCAAATTTAATCACTTCATGCCATTGAAATTCATGGAGAACTTTTGCATCGTATGATATATATATATATATGAGAAATAGTACTGATTCCTCTTTGAATACTACAATCCTATTTTCTTGACAATGACCGATGATGGTCGAGAGATCTCAAACCACCAACTTTGGAACGTTTTTCAAAAATTTCGACGAGATATGTGTGCAAATTGGAAATAGTGATCAAAAACCTAGACAGAAAGAGTTTGTCTGTTATCTGAATATTTGAATGGAAGATTGTCGCCTCGTTTATATATATATATATATATATATATATATATATATATATGTGTGTGTGTGTGTGTGTGTGTGTGTGTGTGTATTAAAAAAATTGATATATGTGGTCTGACAGAATGATTATAAATTGCGTTATATACAGAAACTCTTGTTTGAAATGATCTACCGTCATCACACGATTAATGTATCATTTGACCTAGACAACGTGAATAGAATAAACAATTGAAGAAAAATGGGGCTGCTGCAAGAATTGAACTTGCGTGTCGGATCACATATCATCAACTGTCTTTTAATGTCCGTCGTTGGAAATAGACCTTCCCCAGGATTTGCCACAATTCTCTATCATGGGCGTCGCAGAGCCAGTATTTCTCGAATTTGTCTAGTTCATCTCTCCATCTAGTGTTATGTTGGTCTTGGTTTCTCATGTGATCTCTAGGGATCTATGTTGTGAGTCATAATGTCCATCAGTTATCTTCCATTCTTGCAACATGTCCTGCCCATTGTCATTTGAATTTTCTAATGGATTCTATGATGTCTCGGACTCCTGTTTTTCCCCTGATATAGTGTGTTGTCTTGTGATCTCTCCATGTGAGGTTCAGCATGATTCACTCATGCGCACGTTGCATCCTTCTCAGTTTGTAGGTCTGTCTCTTGGTTAGGTTCCATGTTTCCGCTCCATAAGTGACTATCGGGAGAATGCATTGGTTGTATTCTTTTCTCTTTAGGATTATTGGGATCGTCTGGTTTTTGAAAGTTGAGCTTGCTCTGCCGAAGGCTTGCCATCCCAGAGTGATTCTTCACATAATTTCCCCCTCTTTTGAGGATCTCATGGAGATTAGTTGTCCTAGGTAGATGTGGTGGTCTACCTTGCTGAGCTTTGCAATTTTTTATTTATTTTGACAGTTATGTTCTTATTCTCAACATGATTGTTGCACGGGATTTTCGTTTTACTGAAATTCATGTGTAGGCCGACTTTTTTTACTTTCTTAGTTTAGTTCATCTAGCATTAGTTGGAGGTTGTGTAGGTTCTCTGCAAAAAAGACGATGTCGTCTGATTCTGGCAACAGAACATTTGTTGTATTCTCCTGCGAAAGATAATGAAATTGTCGATTGATTTCTTTTGAAAAAAAATTTCCAATCGAGAGAAAAATCTTCCTACTGTACTCGAGGTGATGTGGGGAGTAACATTATTTTGTCCTCTGTTTTATTTCTCCTTTATTTTAATGTATTTTAATACACTATTGGATTGATAGTTCTATCAGAGCCCTGTAAAGCGTATATTTTGGGAACACGTCCCTCAACCTATCTGTTGTCTTCTTCTCGTGACGCTGGATTAAGGTTTGGTCTTCTCTGGTTGTACAGAATTGGAGTTGTTAGTCTCCGAAGACTGGTTGGTTCAACCAAGGTTGTAGAGCCCAGTCTTCCCTATTATTTAACCATAGCTGGAGGAGGGGAGACGAAAAGATGGGTTCATACCTTTCCAAAGGGTATTAGTTCAAAGTGATCACCAACTGTCCAAGCCAGAGCTTGAGCTCGGTTCGCCAATTCGATTCCCGTGCTGGTAACCGTTAGGCCACCGGCACCTCTGATTTTTTATTCGATGAAACATTGCAATTTTTAATTTATTCTTACAATTGGATGAAGTATTGTAACACATCAATTGTACTTTTACTTTTGACCAGTTTTTTTAATTTTTATTTTGTTGTTCAAAAAGCAACTAGGAATTGATGAAGGTGAAAACTGTTGCCGACTCAAAAAGTTTTCCCATGTTAAATCGTCAAGAACGTGCTAAAAACATCGGTAGTCTTTTTAGGGCAATTTAAAATAGCTGAAATGGCTGGTTCAAAATAAAATGACTTGTAAACAGCTAGAAATTGGCTTACATTGCCGGAAAATAGCGCTGAAAATTGGTTAGAAATAGTTTTGAACATTGAATTTTTGTACTACCAAAAGAAACGCCTCAGATTTAGCACAAAAAGCGCTAAATTGGCAATACTGGATAAAAAACTAGTAAAAAAAATGAAACGATTTCCACCTTCTTACATTTTTCTGCTACTGCCCCAGGTAACATGAAAAAATATCTCAGGCACATTATAATCAATGAGACATAAGACTGGCTGGCGTTGGTGGATGGGACGGAGCAAGCCTGGTCGATGCTGTCAATTGTGTCTTTATTTGTCTTTTGATAAATAACCTGGCTTGTCATGAAAAATGTTTCCGACTTTCTGGTCACGCCTTCGAGTGGTTTGTATGGCTGCCTGGGCGATGACACCATTTCCCCAATCTGTGTGACTTTGGGCAGCTGTTGTATTGGACAGCTATATCAATTCCTGCAACTGATGGCGCTGTTAGCTCAGTCTGTAGCGAAGAATCACCTCAAGACTCTTGGTGGACACTGGTTCGAATCCGGCACGGTCCCAATTTTCTTTATTCAGTTAAGTGGTTGGCTGTTCGATTTGCTATTCGGTTAATTCCGGTGCCGAGTGAAATGTGTTTCCAAATGAATTATCACTCTCAAACACACACATTGTTTCTGATGAAGCTATCATGGCATAACATGTAAAATTTTCTCAAAGTCATAATACTTTGATAAATATATATATATATTATCATTCTTCAAGCATGTTAGGGTAACTATAGTTCAATATCTCTGGTCACGAGGCACCCTTCTCGGCAACTCTGTCCCTACTAACAGATAAACAGAATCAGACTTTCAATACTTTGTAGATGATTGATAAAAACACTTTGTGTAGAGATTATTATATCTATTATAGAAATGGCCATTCATTAGGAGCACAGCGCTCATTTTGGAGAGCAAAGGATTGATAATTATTCTGCGCAGTCTTGTTTTGCACAAGGCTATTATAGTTATGCACCCAGTTGAGATGAAATGCTCTGGCAGAAGCCTATAAAAAGAGCTTGTTGATTATCACAATACGGCAAGAACCCTTGAGCAGTCATCATCATCATCCTTTTAGCGTCCACCGTTGGGCATACCCTTCCATAAGATTCGAATAATCTATCTATCATGGGCATCACTGACCCAGTACTTCCTGAACCTATCGAGTTCGTCGCGTCATCTTATATTTTGCCGGCCATGTGATTTCTGAGGATCCACGTTATGGGTCGTAATGTCCAGTGTTGGTCTAATTTTCTTGCAACATGACCAGCCCATTGCCCTTTAAGTTTTCTTATGGATTCTCTGATATCTCGGACTCCTGTCAGCTCTTTAAAACTGTGTTGTCTTGTGATCTCTTCATGTAAAGTTGAGCATGATTCTCTCTTTTGCACGCTACATGTCCCTCAGTTAGGGGGTAAGTCTCTTGGTCAGGTCCCATGTTTCAGCTCCATAATTGACTTTCAGGTGGATGCATTGGTTGTACACCCTTTTTAGCTCTATTAAATTTTCTTATTCCAGAAAGTTGAGCTTACCCTGCCGAAAGCTTGCCAACCTAATGTGATTCCTTGCGTGATTCCTTCTTCTTTTGAGGTTTTCATCAAGATTTGTTGTCCTAGGTAGATGTAGTAGTCAATTATCCTCTTCTTCGTCTTTGATTTTGATTGTATTCAACATTTTCGTTGTACATGACATTTGTTTCACTAAAGGTCTTGTGGAGGCCAACTTTCTTGCCTTTTTCGTTCAGTCTGCCCAGCAACATCTGGAGGTTGCGTAGGTTCTCAGCAAAAAGGACTATGTCGTACGCAAATATGAGGTAGCTCAGGCATTTGACTTTGAATAGTAAGGGTAGGGATAAATTATTTGATCTTGTCAGGGTAATTGAAAAATAAGTGCTCATGGCGAGAAATCCCTCTCTTTCTCTTACTCACTCACCCAGTCACTTGCTCATTCGCTCACACAACGGACATGATCCATCCGCTAGTACCATCGAGGGTATCACATTGTTATATCACGTGTGCTTTACCCACTTCTGGGTTGCTGGGTCCGTCGGAGCTTTACCGGGGCCATATCAGACCCTACATTTTGGGAATTCGTCCCGTACACTGAGTGTGGCCAGCTCCTCACGGCAGTGGAAGAGTGGCTGGAATCAACCCACTTTGCCTGGTAACCCATTGATGGCGGTGGAGGAATCAATGCGAAGTGAATACAGTTTTCCGATTGGCAACCATTAATACGTAAATACACAGATTGTTTTCGCATAAATTGAGTCCATTCGTGAACAATTATTGATCGACAAACTCTTCATCATGAAGTCTTTCTTGCTTTTGACACTAAGTCAATGCAGTTAGGTTCAGTGCGACAGGTGGTCATGGAAATGGTCCACGATGTACTTTCTTGGCTTGTCTTGTGGCTTATGAGGAGAGCGCAAACAGGGTATTCGAGCTCCCCTCAGCCCTAGGATCAAGCCTTCTCACCGGGCAAGAGTATTTGAAAGTTGGAATTTTTTTGTCAACAAAGGATAATGGTGCAGTACAACTTAATGTTCCCAAACGAAAAGACTGTATTATTACTAGTAAGAAAACTGCGTATCTACACAAAGTGTTAATTTAATTGCAAGAACTTGAAAAAATACTATCAGAGAACATTTTAACATAAAAAAGACGAAAGAAATACGGTCTTAGCGAGTATTGCGTTGTATCAAATTTGATGAACAAATTCCCGAAAAAATTTTTATCTTGCATTTTTGTGAGTCGGTGTCATCAAAAATGTTAATCACAATAAAGGTCTCTACAAGCTGACATATATTTCTTTAAAATTGGTTGAGTTTTACGAAAGTTAACACAATATTAAGGTCGCCATTTTGTGTAAAAAAACAAAACTTTAGGACTAAGTCCTATACGTGCCCGCCCGATTCGCCGGTAACGGGGTTGCCACTGAGATATCTCGCGAATATATACTTTGACCCCGGTTGGAAGAGTGGCAGTGAATGCCAATGTACTAATGCGGCTATATTCTTCAAGTACATGCACCCTTTCATCAGTAAGCATAATAGAAGAACAGATCACTTTTCACCGTACAGCACCATCAGTCCGTCAATTATCGATGATGCTATAAACATGATGGCATAAAAAACTTTTTAGATCGTTGAAAGGAAAGTTATTTCTGCACAAAAACAGACCTCTTCCTTAAAATCAATGGGAAAAAAACTTCCTTCAACTTGATATTTGTAGAAATATATTTTGAATTCGTTAGTTTAAGCATTGCCAATTATCATTTATTTGTGACTAATATTTCCTTGATTTTATTTCTGCTGCTTTTTATCGTAATTCTCAGTTACACATACACACATACATATATACATATAGATATAAATATTCTAGGAAACTTTACAGTCATAAACATTAAACATTAAAAAACTTCTTCAGAAATGTTTTTGTATCACTTCAGTCACTTGTTTCCCAATATCTGTCTTTGCAATTTATGCAATTTTCTTCCGTGTTTTTCTCTTCTTTTACATAAACTTTGTAATTATGGTACAATGTATAAATTTTCTCTTGTTAAGATCTTCAGTCGTTTACCATGTAACCTTTTCGAGAATTTTAAGAACAAAACAGTTATATCAACATGGCACCCAGCAGTGTTGATCAAATATCAAATTCATTTTAGCTAGGTTTTAATACATAGCTTATGTCACACATGTAGTTTGTTTCTTTGATATTTCATATATATATATATATATATATATATATATATATATATATATATATATATATATATGAAGATTACTGCTGTGCGAACAAACGATCTGTGTGATCTGAAATTCATTTATTTCTGCATTCATTCACACTTCCAACCATGTGTACGCCCCGCAAATGAGTCGCCCAAACTTCAGCTCCCTTTCCTCTTCCGGTAGAATTCCTTTTGTTCGAGCACATATCCATCCATCCACATTTTCTCTACGCAAGTCATTTTCCCAAATATTTAGAAAATATTTAGAAAATATACCACAAGAAAATAATTTAAATGGAGGAAAAAATAAAACAAACTAAAACAACAATTTCAACGGCTGTTAACGGAAGGCGCTTAGAGGGTCGATATGCTTTGCACAGAAATTACAGGTGAATTCATCATTTGCTTACCATCGCACGGTTTCAAGAATCGAATACTAACATATGTATGTAGAAATATGCGTATGTATACATGAATAAGTGTGTATATGTATTTTATCTGCTCATATATTTGTACGCATATATTTGATAAGCCGATGATGCAGAGGTTGCATTTACAATTCGAGCACATATTAAATTGATCACTTAGTTAGTACCCAGATGCGTTCATGCGTATATTCCGTCCGCATTCGTCGAAAAATTAGGAATTGAATATTGATCACCCAGATTCGAAATGTTGGCAAAGAAGATTCAATCACGGCCATCTTTACCAGGAAAAAGAACAACAAATATCCGTACTTCGCGTTTATGAATCACCATAGCTCCAAAGATGTGACCAAGAGTGCCGGAGACACACACTTACACAGGCGAACAAAGAGAGAAGAATCAGAAGTCCATTTGGCTGGTTGGTCGGGTGGACCATACGAGTGACTACGCTGATTCGATAGATAAGTAAGCAAACAATGTTCTTATCATGAGCTCGCTCTAGGATGGTAAGCCTTCAGCAGAGCAAGCTTCAACTTCAAGAACAAAATCCTATTAGTCCTGAAAAGAAGGATATACAACCAGTGAGTCCTCCCGATAGTCACCTATGGAGCTAAAACATGGAATTTAACCAAAAGATTGACCTGCAAACTGAGAACAATGCAACGTGCTCATGAGAGAATCATGCTGAACCTCACATGGAGAGATCACAAGACAACACACTATATCAGGGGAAAAACAGGAGTCCGAGACATCATAGAATCCATTAGAAAATTCAAATGGTAATGGGCTGGTCATGTTTTAAGAATGACAAACAACCGATGGATAATGTGGATCCCCAAAGATCACATGCAGGACCATGGTCGGTTGAATATAAGATGGAAAGACGAACTGGACAAATTTAAAAAGTATTGGCTTCGCGATACCCACGATAGAGAGGAGTGGTGAATGTCCAAAGATCAACGTTAAAAGACTGATGATGATGATGAGACCTCAATGTTTGTGTCCATTTGTATGAACGTCCCCTTATTAGAAAGGATAATTTTGTTTATCTTTCTCCCACCTAATCACCAAACCATTCGTCAAACTCTCTCCTACCCCCTTAAAAGCCTGCTCTACCTTGTGCTTGCTTTCTGTTTAATACCAGCACCACCACCACCATCATCATCATCATCTCCCCGACCCCGTTTTTCTCATTCTGTCTCTGTGTCCTCAAGTGTTGTGATGTCCGTTTGTCGTGACAGATGCTTCCAGACCGGGTCTCATCTCATCTGTCGCTGGGGTTAGTCGATTACCAGGCTATGCAAATAGATTAAAAAGTGCAAATATATCCCGAAAAATCATTTATTTTCCCTCTCTCTACCCCTTTTCCCCTCTTCCTCTCTCTCGTTGCCGTTGCTAATCTCTCTCTCTCTCTCTCTCTATATATATATATATATATGTGTGTGTGTGTGTGTGTATCAATCTATCTATCTTTATATATATATATATATATATATATATATATATATATATATATATATATCATATACACACTGCGAGTGTCCAAATACATTCACACATCTGAACTGAAAGAGGCACAAATAGATGTACAAACATACAAAAACACTTCTAACATCGCGACACATCAGAGTACAATTGCATTTATACGCTAACACATGTCTGACAGTTTTGGTCAGAAATTTTGTTAGACGGAGTGTTTTAATCATCTTGTTTGGTGTAAGTCGGACTATTTTCCTCGTTTTGTTGTTCATTGTTTCACAAAAGGCCGCGTACCTTTCGCCCTAACTCGGGTGTCGTTTTTTTCTAAAATGTTGAAAGTAGTTCCTGTGGGGCAGGTTTATTCCTCCTACTTGTGAGAACGATTGATCAGGAGAGCACCACAAGGGTTCAGCCATGGAGAAGCGTGCAAGGATGAACAGGAAGTTATGCGACGAAAGGGAAGCAACTCAAAAAACAGAGGCACTATTCATCATTACAAGGGGAAAGGGATGCAAGCGGAAACAACAACACAGCCATTTTATCATAAGTGGACACTCACTTGTTTTTGACATACTCTATCACTCTCAAATTTCTAACCTTGTGCCTCACATGTAGCTATTACGTAACGAGGCGAATAGGTTAGGAGGAGATAATTCTTCCGAACTAGAGACACACAACTGGACGTGATGTGCATGAATGGCATCCGTTCTGTCCCAACAGACTATGGAACGTCCCCTCAAGAGTGCATGCCTGGTCCAAGCGTATGGAGATACTGGTATTTCCTGTTGTCAGAATTCTCCTCTTGGTCTCACCGATGTAGTCCAGAGGAAGGCAGAGAGCGTACGTCCGGCATCTAATGCCGGGAGGACGTCAAAGTGGTGGGCGTCAAACCATCTCAAGGGAGCTCCACTCCCCCTTTTTTTTGTTCGGTTGTTTTTCCAAGGCCAGAGAACTCAATCTGCCCTGATATTCTACCTGTAGCTGGGGATGGGGAGAAAAATGGATTCATTCATTTCCTAAGTGATCGTAAATTGCCCCGACCAGAATTCGAACTTGGCTCGTCGATTCCACCGCTCATGCCCTTACCGCTATGCACATCCATACGCGTATAGTAAGAGGCATAGGCAAGCTTCACAAGAATGAGTTTCAATATTTTCAAATGAACGAAACCTGAGGAAGGCCGGAGGGTATACGACCGGAACGTTGAGAAAAAATGAACAACGAAGACGAGACAAATAGTTCGATTAAACCATATGCAATAATAACATGTCTATTTTAACCAGCGGGGACTTGCTTCTCGTCGAAATACATTTTAAAATTCCTCTCTTTTCCAGGCCAAATCCATCGGACATATCAGAAAGACACTAAAAATTCCAAATTGGTCTTGTTTAAGTTCAGGATAATTCTTGTTGAAAAATTCCAAACTGGTCCTGTTTAAGTTTAAGATAATTCTTGTTGAAAAATTCAGCAACTTCTAATTTTAAAAATCTTTCGACGTTTACATCAGGGATTATACAAATGTTTCCAAATCTTCACAACGGCATTGTGCAGAAGCCATATTGTTACATAATCGAGTTTATCTTTTAGTTCGTAAGGCACTTATAAGTGCCTACGCACTGACAAATATTGTACATTATCCTTTGTTTATAAAAAAAAAAAAAATGAAAAATCACTTTTGTAACCGGTTAAAGGTGTTATATCTGCTGATTTCCCCTATCGGTCCTATTATATCGGTGTGACCCTGATTATCCGTGTCTTATCTCCATGAAATCCTCAAAACAAGAATAAATCATGCATAGAATCACTGTATGTTAGGAAGCTCTTAGTATAGCTAGCACAATCTCCAAGAATAAAGAAATCCCATAAGTCCTAAATGGAAAGGTCTTCAACTGGGAATCAGGCAACATACACGAGAGAGAATGATGTACTGCATCACATGGAAAGACAGCTCATTATATCAGAAAGAAAACAGTAGTCAAAGATATCATAAAAAACTATTAGAAAACTCAAATGGCAATAGGTCGATCATATTGATAGAATGTCGGACAACTGCTGGACATCAAGACTCATAGTGTGTATCTTCAGCGATCATACAAGAAACTTTGGCCGGCAAAAAATAAGACGGTGGGACGAACTGAAAGGTTCAGAAAATACTGGCTCCATGACGCTCATAATAGATCTGGCTAATCTTGACGAAGGTCTATGTCCAACGACAGGCACAAAAAAGGCTGATGATGATGATGATGATAATCATGATTGATTATGATGTCCCAGGTCACTCAAGATAATAGATTAAGATTTGGGTTCATGAATCGTAACTCAATTCACTTCTAATCGCTCAACGGATAACTTGCGTCTTCATATCGGTTTACTATATAGCTTACGATGTCTTGGTTCAGAAAGAGGCTCTCTCACACTGCGCCTCTCGCACCAATTGAAACTGAAGGCGAGACTTATCAAACTACTTTATCTTTTCTGTCCTCTTTCCTCAAACCCTCTAATTTAACAGTCAAATATTCCCTTGATGTTACTACTTATTAGCGATTTTTATCTGGAACTCTAAAAATCTATATAATTATTCAGCTTTTCCTTCCTTACGTTTAAATTTTCCAAGAAAAACTTTCAAGAATACATCGACTGTATGGCAGAACGGTGCATACGCCTTTGGACGGTGCCAGATTAATGGGTTTACTGAGCGGGGCTGGAGCTAGGGGCCCTCGATAATTTAGGGTGCTCCTCAAGATTTATTAGCAGAAAAAAATTGCCACAAGAAAAGTTCGTAACCGTACGACATGATAATAAGTATGTTGATGAAATTTGATATAATTACAATTCAATTAAATAGAATTTCTCGTTTACTCACTCTAGTAATCATTTTAATGGGAGTTCCCCTGTTTGAACAACAGTCGAGGGCGGGGTAAGTAAACTTCCGAACCTGTCTTGGGGTCGTATTGGCATCTGACACATTCATATTGTGATAAGCAGGACAACAATTTATTGGCGACGATAAATGCCTGATTGAGAAGAAAAAAAGGAAGATAAAAGGCCACACTAACTTTGAAGTATTCAGAAAGTACTCCCTCCTCCCACACAGAGACTCCTTCTCTCCACCCTTTCTCTCTCTCTCTATTCAAGTATAGTTATCTGTCAACACAAGTAGGTATGTATATATAAATTACATGTTTATTTACTTTTTTATACATAAACACACACACGCACGCAAACACACAGTGACTCACACACATACGCACATACACACATATATATTCACACACACACGTATGTTGATATGTAAATATATATGTGCATATGTTTTATATATATATATACATATATATATACATACACATGTACATATATATCTTCATAAGATAACATAACATATTTATATGAGTAATAAACACACACACACATACTCACAAACACACGCACATATATCTATACATATGTAGACCTACTTTCCACATGTATGTATATGAATCTGTGTGTATATATGTGCGTTTGAGTGTCATTAGGCCCACATGAAAACATTGTTTACATATCAAGTTAAAAGTGTCATATATATACATGATGCACACATGCATTTACATATATATATATACATATATGTATATATATACATACATATATATATACACACATATATATGTATATATATATATATATACACATACATATATATATACATTCATCAATGTTGATAAATATATAAATATATATATATATACATACATATATACACACACGTATATATATATATATATATATATATATATGTATATATACATATATATATATATATACATATATATATATATATATATATATATATATGTATATATACATATATATATATATATATATATATATATATATATATATATATATATATTATAGATTGTGGATTCGCTACACAAACTAGCTCATATTTCTGCCCTCTTAGGGCCTCATCAGGCGATTATTATATTATGTTATACTGCTAGCCTAATTTGTACCATATATATATATATATATATATATATATATATATATATATGTATATATACATATATATAACGCTCTCCTATTCAGGGTTGAGCACTCTTTAAGTGAGGTAACTCGTTCATTGTAAGCTTTTGCAGGATTGAGCATTTTGGTGGACGGGGAATATATACGCGTAAATAGATATATCGCTTAAATTCAACCTTACTGACCGCCCAGTTCCGTGGAGAGGATACCAGTCTCTGGGACTGAAGCTAAGGTTTTGATCCTACCTCGTGGTACTGGATGGGATAATGGGTAGTCTATAACCACACTGAAGAGTTGTAATACAACGAAACAGCTGTCTGTGGATGACACAATAATATTATATATATATTATTATGTATATATATATATTCGTGCATATATATCTTATGCACATACACACACACACTAACACACACACGCACTCACACACATACACACACACCCACACACATATATACATATATATATATATATAAATCCACTTTCCTCTCTATATAAATTAATACGTAGATATATGTATATAGTTATGTGTGTATGTATATGTGTTTGAGTGTCTTTAGGCCAACATAAATATTTAGTTTACATATAAAGCTAACTGTGTCAAAGTGAATAAAATCATAAGGTTATATGCCTCAAGATGATAAGGTTATACCCCGATGATTAAAAAAGCGAATTCTATATTTATAAACATTGCATTGTCTTTCTTATAAGATAAGCACGTATATACATAAATAAGAGTCGTAAGGTAGACAGTGAATATACCCACCATATCAGCAGTCTCTTTGTGAAGGCTTTAAATGCCATATGTCGTTTGCTCAGCCTGAAAGACAGTTCGTTAAAGAATCAGTCATATTAGCTGGTCCTTTGATAACGTGCTTTTCTTATTAACGTTTCGGGCCACTTCTGATTCATTTAGTGGGCGTTTTTCTATGTAACGCTAGGAAAATTAGCTGGGACCTATCAAAAGTGCTTTCAGGAAAAATTGTTACATTCGCTCAGGTGAGTTTGTTAAATCGCCCTCTTGTTTGTTATTTTCTTTTGAGTATTTTTTAATAAGCGAAAATTATGTTATTATAAACGTGGTTCTTTGTTTAGGTACGTGTGGCTATTGTGCATAGTTGGCTGTTAGGGGGCTTGGTTCTCAGATTTCTTCCTTTCTCATTCCCTCCTTGGCACATTATTTTTTACGCTTCCACTTTTTATTCTTTCTTTCTTTCTTTCTTTCTTTCTTTCTTTCTTTCTTTCTTCCTTTCTTTCTTTCTTTCTTTACCGCTTCTTTCTTTTTCGCATCGTTTTCACCTTCTATTTTGACTTTATTTCTCTCTTTTTTTTCTTTTTTTAAAATTTCTTTCCTGTTTCCCCCTTTTCATATTTTTCTTATACGTTTCAATCTTTTATTTTCTCTTTCTATTTTCTTTTCTCTCTTTCGTTTTTTCTTGTCGTTTCTCTCTTTCTATTTCGTTTCCCTCTTTCCACATTCTCTCTTTTACCCCTTACTTACCCTTTCCCCCCTCTTCATTTTTTTCTTTCTTCCTGTCTTTCTGATCGATAATGCAAATAAAAATGAACACTTCTATGCACTTGAAGATCGGACGGTTTCCATGGAAATTTATAGTTTGAGATCGTACCGTCTGGATTCAAAACACATGCCTTAAGTGACTACGTTTTTCACAGACAGCTGAAGAGTTTTCTTGGAAAATCTAGATGCTGATTAAAACTCCAGCAAATAATCCTTTATCTCTGTACAGACAACAAAGAATAAACACAAAAAAATGAATATTTTTATTCTGAATATATGGGCTGAGGAATTATTGTTATTACACGAATGTTGATAACTCGTATTAGTGTCCTTGTGTTGGTTATCATGATGTCACTGTTTATGCCGTTGTACTCTCAGGCCTTCTTTGGGTTCCTGTCCAAGTCGGTAACCCTCAGGGAATTTAGAATCGAACCCTTTATTCAATCCACAGAGTTTGAGAAAACTCTACCCCTGTGGGATAAATATAGGGCTTGGTGCGAAATTCGCAAAAGGTTACCGACTAAAACAGACACCAGAGGGAAGTCACAAAGTTAGCTGGAAATGGAAAAATTAGCTGATTTTAGCAATTTGAAAACAGTTATAGTCATTGATAACAAACCATACTAGACAACACTGCTTCTATGCCAGAGCTCGGTTTGTTTCTGTGATAATACGTGAACTTATCCAGTATCTTGACCAAAAACTGTGTTACCATACTAGCGCTAAAATTAGTCCATTTCTCGTTTTAGCTGTGCGAGAAAAATAAAACAATAAAACTGAAACAACAACCAAAAAACAAAACGCCGATTCAACATGAGAGTGCGCAGACATTTTGACTTTTTTTCAGTTTTTTGGGCGCTTTTTTTGGCAATTCCTGTTTTGAAAAGTAGGGTTCCTTGATAGTCAAACTACAGAAGCGAAAATATTTGTCAAGTTGGTAGCACTGACTATAAATCAAATGAACTCATGTCGGATCGTCTTACAAGTGTCATCAGTCACAGTCTATCAATAACTTGTCAGATCATGCCACCCGCTTTAGCCATGAAACAGGTATTTGCCATTTGTTTGTTATCTTTGAGGATTAGAGCCGTTAAAAAAAAGTTAAATAAATAATCGAACAACGATCACCGTGACCCAACAGTTGAGAGTTCACCTCCGGTTTCGTTGGTCGTGAAACCCGATGGTTGAATCCGTGGCCGAGTTGTACCGAAGTCTTTAAAAAAGGTTACCTGTAGCTTCTCAGCTAAACGCTCTGCATAGAGTAGGATTGGGGAAACCTGAAGAGGGATGGACTCCGTTAGTTATCTCGCTCCAAACACATCTGAGAAAACATTCGTAGGACACGGTACAAGGAACTCGGTCCACCTCTCATCGGTCAAGTAGGCCCTTTTTTTGTTGACCACCTCAGCCCTTCTTGGTTGACCAAGTCGGTCGTTCTAGTCTTATCTGACAAAATTTATCTGCATGGTAATTGTTTATTGTAAAAAGGCAAGAGACAGAGACATTATAGAATCCATTAAAAAGCACAAATGACAGTGGGCTGGCCATGTTGCAAGAATGGCGAGCAACTGGTGGACATCGCGACTCACGACATGGATCCCCCAAGATCACATGTGCAACTGAGGCTGGCAGAATATTAAATGGAGGGACGAGCTAGACAAATTCAGAAAGTACTGGCTCCGCGACGCCCATGATAGAGAAGTGTGACGTTGAAAGAGTGATGGTGATGATGATGATCATGATGATCATGATGATGAAATATACTCGTTTAATCACGTTTGTTTGTATTCGAAAGGTTTACTATACAACGTCATTATAATTTTTTTTTCGCATAACAAAGTAACCTGCTTTATTGTCATATTTTTGTTTTGATTGTTTCCGAGTATTTACTACTTCCAACACAAATTTTCATTTTAAAGAACAAACGAACATGATTATCTTTTTATTGCTAATAAATACATGCAATCTACCGATTATGTTCTTGATTATTAAATAAAAACTATGTACGAGGTATAAAATACACAGAGAATTACTCGGAAACGAAGGAAACAAGAATATGACAACAAAGCTTGTAGTTTTCTTTGTTTCGCTGCTAAAGTCCGATTTTATGGTAGATTGATTGAGAAAACCTAGCAAAAAACAAACATGATTACATGTATTTATTATATGCAATAAAATTTAATCCATAGATTATTATTTTTCTACTATGAAAATGATAGTCGAGTTAATTGTGGCCTGAGATGACCTTATAGGAGGACCGACCTAGCTATGAGCCAACATGACTCGAAACCTTAACCCTGTTCTGAGTTATGGGATTATGGACCATTAATCAAAAAAATCTGTCTGGTGAAATTCTTTATATCATCTGAAAGTTGAATTCATTTTCTTATACGCCTGGATTTGTCGATATTCCGGAAGGAACTCGTTTCATTTTCTCTTCTTCTAGCTTGGCGTATTTCCTCTATATGTCTATCAATTGAGCCTTTTCAATCAGTATGTTACAGTAAGATTATGAAACTTGTAATTTCAGTTTTCAGAACCTCAGTAGATCATGGAATCCTTAATTCCACTAACATTATAGTTGTGGCTAACAAGATCGAGTTACTGAGCATCACTACTGGAATGGGTTTGTTCCTTAGAGATTGGCTCCACCATTGTGACTGTGGGTCAAACTAAGCTGTATATACTCTGTGAACGAAAGCAGATTATACTTGATATTTTCATGTATTTCTCAATCAAATGAAATGTTAAGAGACTTCATAAAGATCCCAAGGGATTTCATGAAATCACAGCTTGAAATGATTTTTACCACACAAGTTTGCTGAGAAAGAGGGAAGAAGGGGAGGTAACAAGAGCAGAGTAATTAATTCAAAGAGGAGGGGCAACATATACTATTTGACAGCACCCGGAGAGCGCATACCCCTGCCAAGACCGAACACTAACTTAATTGAAAAAGAATTCCTGGATCCGTCTCAAAACTTGACCACTTCTCCCGTAGCCCATGATCTTTCCACAAAATTACATTGAAATCAATTCGGAACTTTCGAAGATATCGTGTAGACAGACATGAGCGAATACATAGATAAATATGAAAACAAGAACCGAAAGTTCAATGAGGCGTTCAATATGAAGTCCCAACGCCATTATTTCTGGATCACGTGATCACGTGATCCTGAGTGGAAAAATTTTTCTAAGTAAGAAACATCATATCATGGGACACATTTCTACTCAGTTTCAAGATAATCTGACTGATAGCAATTTGGGGACAGACCGACCGACCAATGGACGGATAGAGCCTCTTCAAGGGGGGGGGGGCTCTAAAAATATGAAAAAAATATCCCACTATCAAAAACAAATTCCTGGATCCAACCCTAAATTTAATCGTTTCATTGATATTCATTGTGAAATTTTGGAGATATTGAGTGGAAAGATGGTGAGATAGACAGAGAGACACGTTGTATTATACCTCTCCAATATCAGTGGCAAAGATAAATTAACTTGCTGAATAAATGAATTGTAAGATAATTTGAATTCACAGTTTTTACATTGATTATTAGAATTCAGAGAGTTTTTTTCTGTCGATTGAACTCCTTACTGTTGGTCTTAACACAATGTTTTGACCGATCCATTCTACGGCCTTCATCATGTTGTAGTGTACGAATGTGATACTGGTAAACAAGAGTTTTTCCGATGGTTGTAACGCAACAAGGTTGAATTCAGTGATATCTTTTTCATTGTTAAGCTTGGAATTCCATGTCCTGTCCCTGTTGGGAGGCGGTGGCCACATCGAGTTGAACTTAGCACTATGATAGTAGTTGATGCGTTCTTACACACTATTCTTTTAGATAAATGTCTATAAATGGCTTTGTTTATCTCTACCAACAAATTTCCACGAATCTCAATGAATTTCAATAGCATTTTTGGAAGGACGGGCAATAGGGCTACCGAAGAATTGATAAGATTTAGGGGCGGATTCAGAATTTTTACACCTGCGTCATAGCTATACATAGACTGATTTTCATTGTCTTTTCCCCCGACAAGAATAGGCTGGCAAAGTCTAACGACAGAACGCCATTCGGTTCCAGATTGTATCGAAATTAAATGTGAAATCTTTTTTCAGCCGATTTTTTGTCATCATTTCGACTGAAATTTTGCATAGCTTGCAAGTATAGTTTTTACTGAATTAGAAGTTTTGATAACTTTTTGTTATTCTATCGATTCTTTTGTCCCCACAGGAGGTCAGGCACGCAATTTTAATCCATTTTAAAAATTGAAATCGGTGTAATTTGATAGTCTGATAAGTTAATATACTTAGAGCCTAGAACTCAAATTTTCACCATGGAGTTGAAAAATGAGCTGATTTCAAAATATTTTAGTATTATCTTTTGAATGAATTTTGTTATGAAAAAGGATATTTTGCAAGAGAAACGTATGGGAATATTTTTCAAATTCGGTCAGGCTATTTTTTGGCGTAAAATGTCATATTTAGGAGTAGATTTTTAAAAGATGTGTATTTATAGCATGCATAATCATACGTTTTGTATTCTTATTATAATAATCATCAAAATGATGTTTTTATTCCTTTAAAAAATACCATGAGATTTTTTTCCTTCTCTAAAAAACAAAAACGTAATGAAATCGATCAGATAAAAAATTGTGATGCTTTTTATATAAATACATGTTTCCATGAAAAAATCTTTCAATAAAAGAACTAATTTGTATCTTTTATTTGATGTCTTATTTATACCTTCCTTTATTCATTTCTGTTTTTGTTTTTATGCTT
Source organism: Thysanoteuthis rhombus (assembly GCA_963457665.1). Taxonomy (NCBI): domain Eukaryota; kingdom Metazoa; phylum Mollusca; class Cephalopoda; order Oegopsida; family Thysanoteuthidae; genus Thysanoteuthis; species Thysanoteuthis major. The sequence continues at coordinate 23,774,157 of OY735225.1, read as the reverse complement.
TTTTTTCATTTGCTTTAAATGTATATTGTTTCTTCTTGGAAAAGTCTTAAAATCTTTCATTAAAAACCAAATGTTTTCCTTTAATTCTCTTTTGATATAAAATTAACGCGTATATAAATTAACGCGTATAATTTCTAGTAACAAGTATCGCCAATGGTTTAAATTGATGATTAAAACGCCATGAAAATATCTTGGTTGACCTCCAAAATATTTCCATACGTTTTTTTTCTTACAAAATGACCCATTTCATATCAAAATTCATTAAAAAAAAGAATAATAAAGATTTCATTGAGATCGCTCCATTTTTTTCTAACTTCATGGTGAAAATTGAGGTCTCTGAGATATGGGCTCTAAATATGCCAACTTGACTATCAAATTAAACCGGTTTTAGTTTTTCCAAGTGTTAATATCGTCTTCTCGATCATACGAAGGAAAAATGAATAAAAAATCGATAAAATGACTAAAAAGTTACATGGATTTTAAATTCAGTATAAACTGGCTGTCCCATACTAACAAACTATGCAAAGTTCCAGTCCAAACGGCGAATAAATCGGTGGAGAAAGAAAAAAATGCGATTTTCCAATATTATCCGAATGCACTATGGAACCGGAAGTACTCCGATGATGTCACCACTTAGCCACTCTATTGATGATCACTCTCTCTCCAATTCGTTCATTTCTTGTCACTGACAGCCGGGCCAGAAAACGGAGTATGGATGTATGATTAAATATCAATAATAATGAGAGGGCAAAAAAAAAAAAAAATCTGGTGATAAAAATTGTTATCATTTTTTCTCGATATAGAAAGTTTTTCACTCAAATATCATCTGATAAAATTTTGACACGAATTCACAAATTTTTGTTACTAGATTTACTGTTATGTTTATTCATTGGGCCCTTTGAGCGGCAGAAACTGCGTATTGTAACCAAACGTTTTAATGTTGGAATATACTTACTCGAAATATACAAAAATCCTGATGCTTTGCGATTTGAAAATAATAGTGTGATATCTCCGTTCGCACTCACCTTCATTTCTATGGTTATGATAATGACTGATTTATCAAGTGATATAACCATTAAATACTAATCATAGAGAAGTCTCTCGTATTTAATTATTTGCAAATATGTAAAACATCAGGGTTAGTCAATTCAGATAGCAGTAATTTTCTCTCAAAGGGTAGCCCAACGTTTGTCTTGGATCTGACAATATTTTGAAAACAATACTGTGGCGCAGTCGCTGATTCGTTTGGTCGTGGATTCAATCCATGACCGAGTCATACCAAAGACTTTTAAAATGATACTTAGTGCCTCTCTGCTAAGCCATCGGTATAAAGAGTAGGGCTGAGGAGGTGCAGAGGCATAAGCATCACCATTTAGTCCAAGACACCCCTGTTATAGGTGATACGGCACGGGGGACCGAAAACTCTAAGCGACAGTGGTATTGGCACTGGTATGCGCTCCTCGAGCGCTTTTTATTTTTTGATGCGCAAACATCTCTTGCTGCGATTGACTTCACTGATTGATTGACTGACTTACCTAAATGTAAGTTACGTCTCTTGTTCCTTGTTGCCAATTTAGATGTTTCATATAAATTTAAATAATTTTGGTTACGTCTAGATATCAAAATTGCTATTCAGAATTTTAAAAAATAAAATAGGTAATATTTATATTTGATTTTAACAAATAAGATAAGTAAGAATTTTAATAAATTGAGTTATACTGTAATGAATTGGACATTGAATACTATATTCACATTACCTATATTTGAGGTATATATCTGGGGAATCATATGTTTTGGATTTTTTTCAAGATGTTTTTGACCCAATTTTAGTTGTAAACTTGAAAATAATGCTGGCAGCACTGCCTTTGCTAGAACAGGCGCGTCTGTGGCCTGACTAGCAGGTCAGTTTATTTCATTGGTGAAATTGTCAATAGTGAAATGTAAAGAGTATTTGAGCCTATTCTAGTATCATTTTATGCCTAAAGATTTGCTTAAAATGTCTGATTAAGTTGTTACTTCATGAACAATTATGTTCACAATATAATTTCAGTCTAGGTTTAGGGTCTCTATTTTTTTTTGTTGACTTTTTTTCATGTTTTGATTGTAACGTTTACATTAGAAAGGCCAGCTCTCCAAAACCAGCGCCCAATGTGTTTCTGCGTTTATAGTCTTATTGGCTTCGTGGGCATCAGCAAAACCTGTACGCGGCCCAATAAATATGCGCTTAAAAAAGGAAATGAAGACATTACAAAGCAAAATATTTCCCTGGAGTTGTCGGTGTCTCAGCCAGGGTTACCATTTTGGAGGATCTTATTGTCAAATTAATCTGCGTCGTTAACCTTTACGCTACTTGTACTACCAGATTTTTCTGGTATATAAATATTTCATCATAATCATTAGCCTTTTATGGCCCGTTGATGGACATCAACATTCCCCTGGATTCGCCACGCCTCTCTGTCGTGGATGTTACGGAGCCCACCCTTTCTGAACCTGTCCATTTCGTCTCGCCATCACACATTCTGCAGCCTCGGTTCTGCGTTTGATCTTTGAAGATCTATATTGTGAGTTGTGATGTCCAGCCGTTGTCTGACCTTCTTGCAACATGACCAGCCCATTGCCATTTAAGTTCCCTTATGGATTCTATGATATCTTGGACTCCTCCAATATACTGTGCTGTCTTGTGATATCTCCATATGAGGTTGAGCCTGATTCTCCCGTGTGCACGTTGCATGGTTCTCAGTTTAAGGGCCAGTCTTTTGGATTGATTCCATGTTTCAGCTCCATTGGTGACTATCAGGAAGGTGTATTTGTCGTATACCTTTCTTCTTAACTCGGGCTGAATTTTCTTATTCTTGAAAGTCGAGTTTACCCTGCCGAAGGCTTGCCAACCTAAAGTGATTATTCGCTTGATATCTTCTTCTTGGAATATTTCATGGAGATTCGTTGTTTTATGTAAATTTAGTGGTCTACTTTCTCCATTTCTGCGTCTTCGATTTTGATTGTCGTGTCTTCATCTTCAACATATTAGTCGTAATTGACATTTGTTTCACTATAATTCATATGGAGGCCGACTTCCTTGCTATCGTAAGACTGTTCAGCATCACTTTGAGGTCTTGAAGATTCTATGAAGAGAGAACATGTATAATGCCAAAATTTTATCACCCACCCAGTCTATCCTGACCCATCAAACTGGGGCTGGGTATACATTGGCAACATGATAACCACTCTAGACCCCCCGAAGAATCGTCTGCGAAGATATTCAGTTACAGTGCACTTAACTTTGCCTCTTCCATGGAGATTGCTTGTTGATATGTGTGGAAATGAGGATCATGTATGAAAACATGTCAAGATGAAAATGCCAAGTTATAATGAGATGAAATAGTATTTTGAGCTAATGGTTTGACCATGAAACATTCGTTAGATCACTCGTCTGCTTCTCTTATTGGATTCACCATATTTGAAAAAAAGGTTTACTTCCAAATCTAATGCTTTTGTCTCAATTTGCATGATTTCATTTGACATCTGGACGATTCGCAAAGCCCAATGATAATAATGATAAATGGAAGGATTGAGACTGTACAGACCACAGCACTACTATGAACCACACGGATACGGAGGAAAGTACTAGAAATATAAAGTCTACGACACTAAATGTTAGCAGTGGCCTAACAGAGGAAGGAAAATGAAAGTGAAATACAATCGTCCCACCAAATTTGCGAGGAGTATACTTGTATTTGTATTTATAAAAATCTGTATTATAGATAAAATTACGTGTAAATTGGAAGTAATATAACTTAATCATTTACTATACACATCATCATCACAATCATCACTCTTTTATCGTCCGTCGGTGGACAGAGACCTTCCGCAGGGCTAATGGGATTTTTTTGTTCTTAAAGGATGAGCTTGCTCTGTCGAAGGCTTGCCATCCAAGAGTAATTTATTTTTCTTTTGAATACTTCATGGAGATTTGTTGCCCTAGGTAGATGTAGTGGTCTACTCGCTCTAGTTCTGCGTTCTCAATTTTGATCGTTGTGTGTTTATTTTCGACGTAAATGTTGCTCATAACCTTGTTTTGCTAAACTTTATGCGGAGGCCAACTTTCTTGCTCTCTTCGTTCAGTTCATCTAGCATTAGATCGAGGTCGTGAAGGTTAACTATAAGAAGGACATCTGCGATTCTGAAGTTGCTTAGGTATTCACCGTCCATTCTGATTCCTCTATTTTCCCAGTTTGGATTTCGGAACGAGACAGGCTGTGAAGTGTTCAGGTGAGCTAGTATCACCTTATCTTAACCCTTTTTGGAGCTGATAGGGCTCAACTAAACATTTACTTTTAGTTGTCTATGGTCTTTCACAGTCGCTTGCCGAAAAAAAAATCCCAATGATGACTTGACCAGATTGGCTTGTATACTTATTTGAATGGAAGAAAGTAAAGTGCGATAGCTGATCGAGGCTCTAGTTGTTAAGTTTGAACGGTGCAAGGCATATACTTGAACAACGACCGTACTACTATTACTTGACACTGCTGAAGATTTACCATAAAAGAAGAATGTATTGAGAGGAATGCTTTTGCCATTTATGAGAAAAATGAATGACTAAAATCTTGGTATAAAAATTGGATTTTTTTAATGAATAGAACTGGCTAGGGATGGCCGGTGGTCACCTCGGATGACTTCGAGGGTCAAATTAGGTTTTATTGATTATCCATGCTAAACATCGGGTCAATAGGTCGTGTTATTTTAGCAGAGAAAAAATACAAACAAACGAAGTTGAGGCTCAAATCCTAGATTAGATTAGAGAAATAGGGTGCTTATCTATATCTACCTAGCAATCCGATAGCAGGATTATTGAAAAATATTGGAATTTCGACACACTGTGGAAAAAATGTACGTCAGCATTGCCCTTAGCGATAGTACCAGTAATGAAACTGACACATTCGCTGATAACCTTAACATAGACCAGTTATTGCATTGATATAACTTGCCTTTACACACACGCACACACACAAACACACACACACACACACACACACACACACACACACACACACACATATATATATATATATATATATATATATATATATACGTAATCCTCTCTCTTCTCATATGTATGTGTATACATATATGCATGTATACATGCATATAAGTTGACCGAGGATATACACGCACTCTTCGGCAACTGGTGATATGTTTTGTTCTTGTAATTATGGCCAATTAATTCCAGGTCAGTAGGCCTTGTAACTTTAGCGGAGAAAAGATACGAGCAAACGAAATAAATGCTCAAATATTGAATTAGATGAGATAGACAGGGCGTTTATCTATAAACATTTACCTAAAACTAAGATATAAGTTGTACAGGGATATATACACGGTGAATGTCAACATTTCATGCCTAACGCACTCCTCAGCAACTGGTGATATGTTTAGTTCTTTAAATTATGGAAGCAAAAAGTCCATGAACACTGTAAGTGAATATAAACAACAACGGAAAAAATCCGTTTTCTATTTCTTTTTTGTATTCTTACTAATTGAAAAGAAAACTTTATGATATACTTATGTCCGTATTCGTATGTAGAAATCACACATGTACAGAAATGTTAATAAATGCAAAGGCCTGCAGCAGACCCATTTTCAATTGAAAAACATTGTTACTAATGGGACGTAACCTACTTAACGTAACCTACTTAAGCACGAAATGTTGATATTCATCGGATATATATCTTCGTAATTCATATATATATATATATATATATATATATATATATATATGTGTGTGTGTGTGTGTTTGTGTGCATATAATTAGTGAAGATTTTTTAATGGTTCCTTTCTGATTGTACATTTAATAGAATACACAATCCGTAAATAACCATCGAAAAATATCTTTACTCATTTTATAACCGCTCCACCGACGGTACCGAGCACTTTTTTTTTAACCAAGATCTACTTGAATAATAAATAAATACATATTTGCACGCTTGTTGTATATATATTACTGCCCTCTTCTGTAATTCTCATTATATATATATATATATATATATATATATATATATATATATATATATATATATATATATATATATATATAAACCGTTGATTTAGATCTTCTTAAAGAGCAAATGATTAATTACACCTACTGTCTTAAGAAAAATGTCAAATTCTAACCCACCTCCTCAACGTCAGATGTCTGTATACATGTGAGAACCGGTTTTTGAAAAATGCGACTGTTGTAGATCTTGCAAAAAGTATGAAAAACCGTACTACAGACTGTGAGCTGACGAACAAATATCCTGTGCTTAACATATGCCTGTGTGCATTGATACCCAAGAATATCTCTAAGTCTTCATGTCCCCCCTAGATATGTAGAGTAATGAACAGTAAACTACTTTTGTAGACCATTGTTGGTATAGAGAGTTCGATTCTCATTAGGTGCCTCAGGATTGTAGCCTTAAGCCAGCTTGAAGTATAAGTGGATATATATGTATGTCAACAGTGGCGTATAGCTACTATCGTTCCGCTACTAACTCTATTTGAACGATTCAAAATGCAAAATATGCCCGTGTATATATATATATATATATATATATATATATATATATATATATATATATATACCCATCTCGTATGGTCTCAAAACGTCTCTCAGTCTCAAAAAGTTTATTGAGGATGGCAAGCTCAAAGCTCCCTTCCACTTCTTTTTTTAGCACTAGACCACCTTTGTATATGATTATGTATATCTATGCAGTAATTATGCATAATTGTAATTTTAAAGCATTGAGTACATATATGTGTGTTTGTGTGAGTGTGTGTGTAGGTGCGTGTTTGCCTCTGGTCGCTACCGAACAAGATATCACAAGCCAACTTAAAAACGAGAAAATAAGCAGATACCATTTCTTTGTCAATCTTGCATAGACTTGTAAACTGCTGCGTCTTTTCCTCCTTATAAATATTACTTGTTGCTTACCAACTAATGTCACTCTTAAATCGAGTATCGTTCGGCCATCGAAGAAGTTTCAGGTTAATTCAATCCTGGCTAGACCTCACGTCGTCCGCAAGATTAATATGCACCTAATTGTGTAGCAAAGATTGAGGACATATCCACGTGTCCAGGCTGTAAAGGCACCAGCCTATGAAAACTACTTACCAATTATTGACTCAAAGCATACATGCATTTAATTCTGCTGTCGTCGTGTCTTAGTTACTTAAGTCTCTTTGACACAAGACCAAGAAGCAACGGCTTTCAAATGTAGCAACGCTTCTATGGATTTTTCACCTTTGCCAATGAAGTTGGAAGAGGTATATGCATTCACTCGTGTTAGTTTGTCTGTCCGGCTGTCTGTCTGTCCGTCCGTCTATTATATTTCTCAACACAATATGTCGAAAAGTTCTCGATTTCAATGAAATTTCTTGAAGGTTGGGCCATGGGCTACGAACAAATCGATTAAATCTTGTTGTGGGTCAAAGATCAGCAAGAGTTATGTAAGAAACAAACAATTCAAAAAAAGAAAGACAACTCCATATCTGTACATTTCAATAGTTCTCACTTGTGATTCATTTAATTTTTTCATTCTTTTCATACATATATGCATTCACTCGTGTTTGCCGACACAATATCTCCGAAAGTTTTCAATGATAAATAGTGGAAGCGTCGGTCATGGGCTAAGTAAGAATTGATAAAATCTCGGGGATGATCCAGGAATTATTTTAGAGCTACCTTCCCCGCATTGTAGCTATATATGAATTGATTTTCATTCAGTTTTTAGTGACAATGTTGGCAGAGGTATGCGTTTGGTATTAACATATTTTATAAATTCTACAATCATTCAAGAGACGCTACTCTTGCAGCAGAATCAATCAGTAAAATCGATGCACCCTTCCAAGATTTCTTTCTAGCAACATGGAATAGATCAGTGGCATTCAAACTACCGCGCGACTTTCCAGGAGTTTCCCGAAACGAAGTGACTTTCTCGCATACACTGATGCCTCCGTATTTAATTTATCTGGTGATATAATTATTTTCCATGATATTACTAACATTTTTTAAGTTTCAACTAAACTCTAAATATGTATTTTTAACAGTTACGTTAAAATGATAAACAACCAGATCTTTACTTGACACGGACACTGTTCTATCAGTTGTCGTTCATATGTCTATTGCTTTTTTGGTAAGCTTCGTCTTATTATTCCAGTTGAGTGTGTATTTAGAGAATAATCCGATTGTGTAAAAACCCTAATAGTAAATACACACTCAAACAGAAAACTTCAGACGAAGCTTATTGAAGAAACAATGACAAAAGTTGTTTTTTGAAGGGGTTCCTTAAAACAATCATTTTTTGAAAAAGGTTCCCCGAGCTATCTAAGTTTGAAGACCGCATGGAATAGATGATAAAGCTATTGAAATTAAATTGGGAAACGTAAAGTCTATGAAATAAATGGCTTGTAAAGAAGTTTATGCCCCGAAATATAATGAATACTTCCTAAACTCCAGACCCACGCTTTCATGAAATTTAATTGAGGGGTTTTGGAAACTTTGTTTGGACCGAAAGACTGAATAAGGGATTTCACATGATGAATCACCATCACCCATAAGGTGAACTATTGAAAAGTTGGGCAATGGGGTGATCAATGAATATGTTACTTCTTTCGCCTTTTGTTAGGCTATAATCACTAAAAATGTTTGAAAAACAGGTGGGCACAAAATAGTGACCAATTTGATATAAACTTACATTGCATATTGTACCACAAACCAAAAAAAAAACTATTTGGAGGAGGTTTTCAAAAAACGAAAGAAGAACAATCTTTTTCCATACCCATTGAGAGAAGTGTGTGTATGTACTAACTTTCAGTTTTCAACGGTAAGGGCTAGGCAAAGTCCGGATAGATAGATACTAATACTTGAACTTCGTTGGCGGAGATAAATAGGCATTTGGTATGTTTTTTCGAGTTGAATGTGATTAAAAAAAACAATATTCTTTTGATTTCTGCCCGAAAAACAACAGGCTCCACTTTCAACTTGCAAAATGGTACCCGTTCTAAAAACTCTTCGTACTTTCTTCACGCCAAAAATGAGCACAAGCGAAGTCCTGCTAATCTCTGCCAAACTCTTTCAATTCATCTCTCCATCTCTTCTCTGGTCTTTTCCAACAGCATTTACTGTCACACGGGAACCAATCCATTAGCCTTTTGCTCCATTTGTTCACCCTCCTTCTCGATGTGTGCCCTACCCATCTCCATTTTTGTTGTTCAATTATTTTCCCCCGGTCCCATCTACAGTCAATGTTGATCTTTTTCTAATACTCTGAGTATATATATATATATATATATATATATATATATATATATATATATATATATATATATATATATATATATATATATATATATATATATATTCTAGAAAGCTTTACAGTTCTAAACACTATACATCAAAAAAACTTTATTGAAATGTTTTTGTATCACTTAACTCACTCATTTCCCAAAATCTGTCATTGCAATTTATGCAGTTTTCCTCAGTATTTTTTTTCTATTTTATGTATACTTTGTTATTATGGTACAATGTATGAATTCTCTCTTGTTTTACAAAGTTTAATCACATGGAGGAACACGCCTTTGAAATAGCTATTTTGTACCTCTCCATTAATCTTTTTTTGTCTATTTATTTTGACATATCCTTATTCAGTGTTTGTTTCAAAATTTTTACCAATTTATTTATACATTGTGAAAGCATGCATTACTCTAACTGGCATATGCATGGGGCCGTCCATCGATGCACACATGAAAATACTTAAATGAACATGTGAATTCATAAGTATTTTAGTACGAAAGACTGCGTGTTGTGAGTTGATATGTACGTATATGTGTTTGTTTTAGGCGTGAAATATTTGGATGTTCGAAAAGTAATGTATTTTTGTGTTAGGGAAGTAATTTCGTATTTCAGTGTAGATTTTTAAGCCAACTAACTAAGGCAAGACCAGGGTTAAATGGTTTGAAACGACGCCCGGATTTAGTTCATTATCTCTTCTATCCGGAGGCGTGTCGTTTAAAGTGTATAGTAAAGTTCAACCCTATGGAGGATAGAGACTCGAGAGAGCAATAAATTCGCCATTGCTTACTGTATGAATTTCGAAAGGTTAGTACTGCCGTACAAGCCATGGAAACATTCGTGAAGCGTATCCTGATGTAATGAAGGCTCATGAATGTTAGCTGTGGTTTTAAACGTATAAAAACGGCGATTGTGATTATATCATGTTGAATAGCCCAGGACCATGATGTTTTAACATCAGAATTGAGGTTTTTAGTCGATGGTAGTCATAACTACTAAACATCCCCTCAAGTCCTACTCCTGTGATTTCCAAGAAACAAATTGAGGTTTGATGATTTTGCCATATATTTAGTCCAGGGCCTTTGAAATTATTTCTATCAAGTTAATTTTTGTCGGATAGTTGCAGTATAAAACTATACTTGATTACTTTCTGAACACCTTAACCTTGATACGTCTCCCCTCAAGGACAGGATGTGACACGAAGTATCCATAATGCATTTCTCATGTAGATAAGTAGTGATAATACATTCCTGTGTTGTTACACACACACACACACACACACACACACACACACACATATATATATATATATATATATATATATATATATATATATATATATATATATATATAAATATATATAATTACAAAGCAAATTTGATTTAGTTCGAACGTGTGTGTAGGTGTACTGTGACAATTTTATTAGCGACATTTTATCTGGTTCAGTCTTTGATAATAACTCCCCTGTGAGCTCTCTCTCTGTGTCTCTGTCTGTCTATCTGTCTGTCTCTCTCTCCACTCACACATACGTCTGTGGGTGGGATTAGTCAGAGTTAAGGTTACCATACGGTAGACATATCCTCCTTTTTAATGGAAATATAATGTCTTTCTTTCACCTTCCTTGTTTTGACAATGTGAAAAGCGCTGAATTAGCGTGGGCGTACTTAAAAAAATTGGTTATTTTTGTCGTGTTTCTGACAATTTTAAGCACCCTTTTTGATATCTTGACCATTTTTAGTATAGAGATATTTTTTGAGTTGGCAACATTGCGTAGGGGTCGATGTAAGCCAAAATAGTCACACAAATGTTTTTAAGGCTGTGTCGTGTATGGATGTTTTCAGTTATCTGCCAAGAAACGTAGAACTTTTGTAAAAAAAAAACAAACAAACTACCCCCAAAAGTGTACCCAAGTCGGTATTACCAACACTATGCAATTGAATTATTCTATGGTTTTCTTTCGTAGTAAAAGTTTATATCTTGAATTCGGTTTTATTTTGGAAGGTCCTCCTCTTCAATGGCTTTTCAGAATAGATTGCTCTCCTTTTTCATTTTTGCATTTGGTAAGAGTTGATACATTTGTTGACTCCATAGCTTAGTAAGGGCCGAAAAGAAGAAAATTAGTTATGTTTGGAAATTAACTCGTCAGTCAAGTTTGAAAATTGATGAAAATCCATCCTGATGTGATATTTTTGCAGCATAGGGTCACGAAATCTATATGGCTCCCGAAGTGGCTGTCATTTCTTTAAAAAATAGCTAAGGAAGCCATAACTTGGCAAAAGAAGGCAAATACAAAGTTGATTTTTTGAGTAAATTCCAATGTTCCAATGGTTGGGCTATAAATATATAATCATTATATTGGGGGCAATATCGATGATTAGTTCCTGAAATGGCCTGCTGGATTAACAATATTTTCTTTTAAAATTTCAGTAAAAAAAAAAAAAGCCATGATGATTTTGGTGTACATGTACAAAAATATCAATTTAAGGTTTATTGAGCATTTCATGGTTGAAACTTGGGAAAAGCCATTGATTCTCACCATCGTCATCAGTAATGACTGAGTGAATATTCTGACATATCAAGCCATTACAATGACAATACATCGGTAAAAAATGTAATCCAGCTTGTCGAAAACCACTAGATATTGAACTACCTTAAAATACGGCGCTCATGCTAGACACTATGTTTAACTTTTTTAGAAGCCCCATTGTGATTCCAGGGATTTTTATTTTATATTATATCGCAACTATCCAACAAAAAACTACTTGGTCGAATTAGTTTCAATGTTTGAACATAATGGCCCTGGGCTGAATCTATGGTGCGAACTGCAGTCATCAAATCCTAATTCGTTTCTTGTATATCACTGGTGGCTCCACTGTGACTTCAGGAGATGTTTAGAAGATATAACTATCATCGACTTGATTTTTATGTTTGGACCTCACGGCCCCGGGTTATTCATCATGTCATAACAATTACCTTTACAAGGTAAACAAGGTGGGAAAACTGAAAAATTAATCAAATCAAATTTGAAAAACTGTACCACAAATTGTATAATTGATTTCATTCCGCAGTTATGGTTTTTCCACGGGACTAGTTCGTTCATCTGAATTTGTCAATCATAATGAGTGACCAAAAATCAACAAACGCGTCTGATTTGTGTTTCAACTGAATTACTCAATGCTATTGCAGTATATCATACAGTTTAAGAATGTGCGCACACATTCGATGAGATATGTAGACAAGTACACATTCTACTGTGTACTAATACAGTTATGCGTGCATGCATAAACTTTTTCGTTGTATTACAACTCTTCAGTTTGGCTATAGACTATCCATTATCCAATCCAGAACCACGAGGATTGAAACTTTCGCTTCAGACCCAGAGGCTGGCATCTTACCTCTGCCCCACGCAGAAGTGGATGGTCAGTAAGGTTGAATTTAAGCGATATATTCACTCACACATATATACCCCATCCACCAGAGTACTCTATTCCTAGTTTGGAAGAGCATTGCATAATATATATATACATATATATATATATATATATATATTACATTTGCGGGGCATGTGCATGCGTCACATACATCCATTGTTAACCAGCCAAGCTAAGTCAGTAAGACTCATCTAAAAACTGGGAAAAAACCTATGTTGACAGTTTTCATGATAGTTTTGATTGACTATTTCCATTTAATGACATCAATGGCGCTACTTAGCCCAGGTGTGGCCTAATAATGTCTCTCTCCTTTTGTTTCACCTTGATGAGTTATATGTCTTTTATCCGAGACTGGTGACATTTGGTATCAACTTCCTATATTTTGTCCCCAGGCTATACATTGTTTTGCTTTTATGACTCATTAAGATTTCTCTGGCTTTCAAGCCACATAAAGAAACACACATCTACATCAATCTAGTCATTGGTTGTCGTCCTATCACATGTCTTGCAGTCAGTGGCGTTCCTAGGGTTGGTGTCAACCGAGGTGGTAACCCAGTGTGTCACCCCCAGTGTTGCCAAATCAAATTTTCTTTTGCGCTAAATCGACTCATAAAAATATAGCGAAAAATGCCAAAATGCACAAAAAAATACACTGTTAACCAATTTATGTTCATTTCTAATAGTTGAAAATGATTAAATTCGTCTAAATGATAAAATTGCTGAAAATAGCGCTAAAGGTTGCGGTTAATGTTGAATTTCTATGTTGTCAAAACATGGTATCACCCCTTTGATGGTGTCACCTGGGACAGGCCACACATCCTCGTCGGTATGCTAATGCTTGTAATCCTTGTCTGCTTTGAATATAAAACTTCGTTGTGATTGTTTTTAATGTTTATTGCCTTTGTGCAGTAGTTTCAAAACTTTGAAAATTCAAGAATTCATTTTATAAAGGAAGTAATAATGAACTACAATAATAAGCATTTTTTTTTACATTTAAATACTACATTTTCAGTGGATTACATTCATTTGAATTCAAATATATGACACAGGTTTGAGTTCAAATATAATGTTTTCCATTAACCCTTCAATGGATGATGTTGTTTCTCTGCTACAAGATTCACACCGTCAGACTGGGAGAATAGGTTTCCTTAATCTTCAAGTTAGTCTAGCTGGCTGGCTGGCTATGCATCAAGCATACCGGTCGCACTAATGGAGCTACAGGGCTGAACTTTTCAATGCTTACTCTTTATTATGTCTCGGAAAAAGTTCTTTTTTTAGAGCTCACTTTCTAGACAGTGGTTAATTAACTATCATAAGAAACTTATGTCCTTGAAAAATATTTTTTGAAAATTCAATATCGATTACACTTATACGAATTCTATGCCAAAGGTTTTGGTATAATGATCATTTTTCGATTGTAGCCTTATTGTAGTACTCATTTAATCTGATTTCAAATTTATGTTATCAATTTAAATTTTCACCCATTATATGACGGGCTCCAAGAGAGCTGCAGATCCCACTTGGGATTTTTGGTTTAACCTGAGTTGATAACAAGACCCAAATTATTGGATCATTTCGGGAAAATCGAACCGAGAATGTTAATCAATGCTCAATGATCCGAATGATAATAGTATTTTTTAATTTTTCATTTACCCGTAAACAAAGATGAAGAAGTATGTGTATTACCCGTTTCTGTAAGTTTTTTTTTTAGCATTTATGTCCATCCGTCTTTCTATATACATGACATCTCCAAAAGTTCAAAATGAATTTTAATGGAATTCTGTGGATGGGTGGGCCATGGCATGAGAAAGAAATCGTTAAATTTGCCGGTGGAACCAGGAATTATTTTTCGGCTTTGGTAGAGTTATCTGCTCTCTGGGAGCGTTATAGTTATCTTCATTCGATGAAGTATCCTTTTATTGGTGTGTTTGAGTATTCCAGCTGTCCTGGTCATGCCGTCGATCTACATTAAACCCCTTCTAAAAATGCCTTTTTTATTTTTGGTAAAAAAGCTTTTTGACATTTCAGGGGCCTTATTCTGACGGGTTTATTAATAACATCAAGATTCTCATGAATCTATACGTTTATAGATGTTTTTTTGGGCTCTATTTTAGATGTTTTGCAATGGAAAACACCAACAATGTCATAAATAGAATTTATTCTGACCATATTAGTTTTCCGATGGAATTTTTTCTATTCGTCTTAAATTTTGTCGCTACAGTTATTCAGTATTGACTGATTATTGACACATCATTATCAATTTTTACAACTCTTTTCCTAAAGACTGCTTCTAGTGAGAATATGATTGAGAATATCGATCACTGCACAATGATCGGAATTTCTTTGAGTTGATTTTTTGAATAGAAATGAAAATGTATGTTGGCTAGTGGGTGCTACTTATTGTTGAAAGATGACCTGGCACTGTGGAACAAATGGCCTGCCCAACCAACCAGCCAAGTTGGCTACATATTCTTCTCTTTGACTTTCCGTGTGTCTGTGGGTGGGTGAATGTCCCCAGTCGCTCCTGGTCACATTTTTGTAGCTACAACCTTTGAAATTTGCACGAGTAAACTACTACGCTGAATCTAAAAACTCATTTTTTTCGAAAAGTCCTTTGGAATATTTCTATGATCATTTTGGGCCATCGATCCTTAAAAAACTTCTATGATCATTTTGGGCCATCAATCCCTGAAAAACTTTTATGATCATTTTGGGCCATCAATCCCTAAAAAACTTCTATGATCATTTTCGGCCATCGATCCCTAAAAACTTGTATGATCATTTTAGGCCATCAATCCTTATAAAACTCCTATGATAATTTTGGGAAATCAATCCCTAAAAAACTTCTATGATCATTTTGGGCCATCAATCCCTAAAAAACTCCTATGATCATTTTGGGCCATCAATCCCTAAAAAACTTCTATGATCATTTTGGGCCATCAATCCTTGAAAAACTTCCATGATCATTTTGGGCCATCAATCCTTATAAAACTTGTATGATCATTTTCGGCCATCGATCCCTAAAAACATCTATGATCATTTTGGGCCATCAATCCTTATAAAACTCCTATGATAATTTTGGGCCATCAATCCTTATAAAACTTCTATGATCATTCTGAGCCATAAATCCTTAAAAAACTTCTATGATCATTTTGGGCCATCAATCCTTGAAAAACTTCCATGATTATTTTGGGCCATCAATCCCTAAAAAACTTCTATGATCATTTTCGGCCATCGATCCCTAAAAACTTGTATGATCATTTTAGGCCATCAATCCTTATAAAACTCCTATGATCATTCTGGGCCATCAATCCTTATAAAATTCCTAAGATCATTCTGGGCCATAAATCCTTATAAAACTTCTATGATCATTTTGGGCCATCAATCCCTAAAAAACTTTTATGATCATTTTGGGCCATCAATCTCTAAAAAACTTGTAGGATCATTTTTGGCCATCAATTCCTTTAAAATCCTACGATCATTTTTGGCTATCAATACAAAAATCCTATACTGGTATATTCTTAGATAATTTCAGATTAAAAATCCATTTATTTCAGATTATTTTATATAAAAGATCTATTTGTTTTTCAAAGATGATTCTAGATAATTTTTAGTCGATAATTAGTTCTGGTACACGGGTGGGCTACGGTATTTCATTTATGCATGATACAGATACTTTTTTACATACCCGCATACCTGAATTTGGTTTTATTAGAAAACAAAATAGCAAATTGCATTCATGTCCGAATGAGAAAGTGAACTGAAATAGAAGGACCCCATACGTGCTTTTGGCTGGGATTCGCTCCATGAGAGGTTTTTCAGGGCTTCATGAATATTTAATCCTTTGTTTATGAGAGGAAGAAAAGGCATTAATTCTCGGCGCAGGTTTTATTTGCTTATCGAAACTCGGGCATAAAAATGAGAGCTTCGTATGCAGTGACACGACTTCCGAAATGTATCGTCTTTTTTCGTCATTTGATCTTTTCTTGGTAGAAAAGAAGAACGGAGAGATCACAAATCTAACCTTTTGTTTCACTTCAATAGTATTCACCTGTAGCTTGGGTTAATGTTTGTGCCTTTAGAAACTGAAGCAAGCATAATTACACATACACACATGTAAACATAATCGTGCACATACACACACACACACACACACACACACACACACACACACACACATATATATATATATATATATATATATATATATATATATATATATATATATATGTATAGTCTAGAGTGCGTTACAGCTTTAAACATTCAAGTTGTAAAATAGTTTTGGCATTTCAGTCATATATTTCCAAATATGTGTTAATGCAATTGATGTGAAGTTTTCAAAGTTTTTTTTTCAGAAAAATAAACATCATTGTACTACTTGTGAATTTTTCTTGTTCGGGTCATCAGTTGTCCACCATGTAACCGTTTCGATGATTTAAAAATGGTTTTATTGATATGGCTCCCCATCAGTATTAGATAATAGCTATTTGTGTTTTATGGGTTTTATTTCTACTGCGAGTCGGAGGTGGAAAGGAGGGAAAAGAAGAAAAAAGAGGAAAAAAGAAGAAAAAAGCGAAAGAAAAAATATGAGTGGGGTAGGCAAAGCAACGAAGAGTAAAGAGAGGAAAGAGAAGGTAGGGAGGAAAAGCAAGAAGGTGAGAAAGTAATGAGAAGTAGATATGAATAGGAATAGAATTGAATAGATAAACAAATAAGTAAAAGATGTATTTGCATTCATTCCCTTTCCATACATTTGAGATATTTTAATAGGAATGCCATCTCAAACTTAGAAAGGAAGTGAGAATAAGGGCAAGAAACTACAATATATTTATCATGTTTATCTGATATTTCTTTTACTATTTATAGAATGAAATAAATGAAATGATGTAATATGATAATGGTAATAGAAATAGTATAAATAATACTTTATAGATATGATGGGTTAGGGTGGATCCAGGGATATTTTTCGAATAATAGGTATTTTCCGTTTTTTTTTTTCCATACATTCATTTTCCAGGCAATTGAGATATTTGATAATGTAATTCCAGTATATCATAAAAGTAAATAAATAAGCAGTTGAATACAAAGCTGCTCATACGATATCTTTGGTTGTGAGTTTTCTTCAATAAATTGAACTCGAATAATCATAATGCATAACCGATTATGGGAATTTATCATTCCCATCTGGATAAAAATATATGCCATTTTCTGAAGATTTAGTGTTCATCTTAGGGAGGGAAACATATTTTTCTTCTGAAAAATTTATTCATCATGTACCTCATTGGATATTAAAGGAATTATAATGGTTTATGGTTATAAATGTGTTGTATCGTTGGTTTACAATGCGAAACGTTATGAATTCCACCATAAAGAATAGAATGCATTTTGGTCAGTAGAATAGTAATAATGGGAATAAAAGGAAGTGAGAAAAATAGTAATGTTGGAACAGGAAAATGATATTAAAGTAAGAAGGTGTACAAGTCAAATGTTTAAGTTACTGTCTTATTGGGAAAAAAAAACCTAAGTAAGTATTTGTTTTCATGTCTGCATTTAAACATCTGTTCAATTTTTTTATTGAGCAGTTTATTAAGTTCTTTATAGTATATTATGTTTACTTTTTCTTGAAAGCATCGAAAATATATTTTTGTTGCGTTATTGTATGGGTGTGCTTTTAGGATTATATTCCATTTTATGATTGGGGTTTTGTTATACGTATCGTTACTTTTCGTCACCCTGTCTTCTTCATTGCCTTCTCCACTCCTTTTCCTGCTTTCTCTTGGTTTTTCCCCGCCCTCGCTTCTATGCAGCAGTAGACATAAAAACCCAGACAGATAGAGAGCAAGAAAGAATAGTGAGAAAAGCCATCTATATCTACTTTTCAAAAACTGAAGACTAAAACCAAAATAAAAGTAAATACAAAGAATAAACAAATGGAAATGAAAAATAAACCGAAAGTAAAACAAGAAAAGAAATAGAATAAATAGATAGATAAAAATAAAAAATCCTGAATGCTTTGAAAAATAATGAAAATCTCAACGCTGATGATACTCTATCACGTTGAAAGAACGGGCCAGTTGTAGTGTGAAACTCATATCATAAAATCATTATATTCATATATATATTACGTGGTGTTCGATGGGGAGCCATGTTAGTATAACTGTTTTTAAATCGTCGAAACTGTTACATGGTAAACGACTGATGATCCAAACAAGAAAAAATTACATATAGTTGAATGATGTTTTTTCTTCGTAAAACATTAAAAAGGAAATTGAAAAATCATTATTATATGACCTGGTTTTATTGACTAATTCCTGTCCACCTTTAATGACCCTTTTCAAAAATATGGAGCACTATGTGTTTCCTATAAACACGCAAAAAACAAATTATCTCTCTCTCTCTCCCTCTCCCCCATCTCTCTCTCTCTCTCTCTCTCTCTCTCTCTGTCTCTCTCTCTCTCTCTCTCTCTCTCTATATATATATATATATATATATATATATATTATTGTTATTATAATTAATTGCGTTATATTATACTGAAACTCTTATTTAAAATGATCTTCCACTTTTACACGGAGAAAAATACCACTTGGTCTGGACAACGTAAATAGAAAAAACAATTGAAGAAAATGTTGTTACTGCAAGATCGAACCTGCAACCGATACAGTTGCTGCTCTAACGTTGCTGTTATCATTGAGCTAATCAGCCGGTAATGCAAAAACTCAAATGACCGTTTTCACTCAAAATTCTCATCTCCTTAATTTTCAGTCCATATCTGCTCTAATTGTTTCTTTCAACGCACCGAATCATGTTATTAAGAAATATATATATATATATATATATATATATATATATATATATATATATATATATATATATATATATATATATATATATATATATATATATGATCCGACAGAATGATTATGAGTTGCGTCATATCATATTGAAACTTTTTTTGTTGAAATGATCATCCGTTATTACGCAGTGAATGTATCACTTGGCCTAGGCAACGTATATATCACAAGTATTTGAAAAGAAACGAACATTGATCTTCCCAATAAAGCAAAAAACAGGAAGTTTGAGACGGAAAAAAACATTCAAAATCTTAAAAAACTGAAAATTAATTAAAGAAATACCTAAATAATTACTTTGTATGTTTTATAAATCCTCACCAGTCTAGTCATCAATATATTTCAGTTATGTCAATGCATAAACTCGTTGGCAAAAGAGAAAAAATGAGCCAAGTACCTTCCCTAGAGAACATATGGACACATATTAAGGCCAAACTGGTTGGGAAAAAATTGGAAATCACGGACAAGTTGTCAGAGATTTTTGGAACATTGTACAACACTCTGTAAACAACCATGGAGAAAAAAGATATCTTATACGTTGCATACACTGTTGTATAGCATAGTCGAATATATCATCTATGATTGTTAGAATAAAAGAATAATTGCCAAAAACATAGCTTGGCTCATTTTTACCCGGAAGTGTACATAGCAGTGGTTTCGAAACTTTGAAAACTCAAGGACCCCTTCCACAAAGGAAATATTCTGGTCGACAACTTTTTTCAGCATTTAGTTTTTAGACTAACTGATGAACTACAATAACAAGCATTTTTTAAACTCAAAAGATCATACTTATTCTCAATGGATTACATTATTCTAATTATAATATATGGCGCACATATAATAGATCTGAGCACAATAATCATGTTTCTCAACAGCTGTGACGTGGATAATGTTTTCCTATCTCGAGATTCGCAATGTCAAGGTCTGAGAGAAAGCTGCTGTCATTTATTTGACAGACCCCTGGGGGCCTGTTGCCTCCAGTTTCGGAACCACCAAGTTGAGGCATTGCCGTATCTTGTAGCAATGCCCACAGAAAACCCCGTGTTATTTATGTCTGCTCTGAACGTGTCCTTTCAAGTGACTCAGCCCGTCGCTTCATTTCAAAGACAACAATAAAACAGGTCGTTATTGCAGATTGAAAATGAGCGAAAGTATTTAGAGCGCTAATTGGCTTTGTACAAATAGGCTAATATGTTATCATTAATTCAATTATGAATGAAACGTACTAACACAAGTAAATTCTCCCATCGTTTCATTAGCAAATGAAAAAGTAAAAGAAATAAGTTGAAAAAAAACAAACAAAAAAAAGGTCAGCTAGTGAAGAATACGATGAGTAAATTTGAAAAATGATAAATTTAATTTGCGTGCCTCATTTTTTGTATTTACTTGTTGTATTTTTAATTTGCTTGTCGTATTTTTTAATTTGCTTGCCGTATTTTTATGATCAGCTTGCCTTGCATATTAAACGGCATAGACACTAGCCATTAAGTTGAAAACTGGACGTGTTAGTATCCGCATTATTTTACTGAATTAAATGATGCTGTACATCCCCGTTGAACAGGGCCAGCAAGAAAAATTCGCTGACCATTTCCGTTGTAGCGAGCTCGATCCCTGAAGCTGACATGTTAGTAGCTTTGTGCCAGACAAACCTTAATAAATACAATGAGGTAATCATGCATGACGTTATTTGATTAGAGAATGCTACGTCCCTACGCACCTTTGGCAAAATAATTTTTTTTCAGTTTTGAAATAAGTTTTGCTGAGAGGCTGTGTATCTATCACACGTATAGACTGTATCAATGGAACTATAAGTCCGAAAGTTCAAAAATTCAATCCTTCCTTCCTAATAGTTTTTTGTTTGTTGGGATGTCGATTTACTCAGTAAATTTATGCTAAATTCGCACCATAATTTTGTGTCCGGCAGCATTCACACTTGTTTTTTTTTTTTTTTTTCAATTCAGACTTTTGTTAGCGATCACAATCCTACAAAAAGCAAGAAAAGTAATTGATTCATTGATCACCCTTTTCTTTATGTGGGTCATGGGCTAAAAGAAGAATTGATTTTCCGGATTTGTCCAGGAATTAATTTTTGGAATGGATTTATTTTTTCGTGTATAGGGATGAACTAAAAAGAGCCCGAAATTTGAAAAACCGAAGTTCACTTATCCCCCTTTTATTGTAGTTGTATATGAACTGAATTTCTTTCAGTTTTCAGTTAGCGTATGATTTGGGCGGAGTTATGTGACCAGCGAAGGCTTCATAGTTGAAACATATAACTTAACTATCTGATCGCTGTCTGCTCAGATGGAGTAACGGTTAGCACGCTTGCCTCACATGATTTGCGTTTGATATGAACGAAGAGTGCAGAAAATTCTTCATTAAGAGCTGATAGAATAAACCTAAGCTGTGTAATAAGGATGGAGGTGTCCCATCAGTGGACTTGCATCCTGTCAAGGGATTGGTCATAAAAAATTGTTGATATGAAGTTCTGATCTCGACCAGACTTGGGACATGCAAGGACCACTAAAAACAGAAACCGGGAGTAGCATTAAAGACCAGTGGCAGAAATAATTAAGGACTGAGTTGTGACAAATACCAGTGCCTCATCCACAAAAAAAGAACAAAATCTGTTAAACTGATTTTATCATAATTCACTGTATGTGACAGCCTATCGCAAAAAACTACACAACTTATCCCATAAAGTTTCCTGTGCCTAACGATGTGACCCCGGGAAGGCTTTTGAGCGAATCAGTTTTTGAAAATCACCCCAATGTTTTTTTTTTGTCAAATTACAATGTAAATTCTGGCTAAAATGAACATTATTGTGGCCACTTAGCTGAGGGAACGCAAAATAAAAAATAATCAGTGAGGACTTTGTATCGTTCGTGGGGAGAATAAGAGGGAGAATGACTGTTGAGTGAGGACTTCGTATCGTCCTTAAAATGAGAGTGAGTTGAAAATGCCTGTTTATCAGTTGCTGGTTTTTTTTCATATCGTTCTTAAAGAGGGACTGAGAGTAAAAAATATGAATGTTTATTTGAACGTGTATTCAACATTTTTCCAAGCAGCATCCGTCCATTCCTCAAAATTCGCCAGACCCCTCTATCATGAGCGTCGCAGAGCCAGTACTTTCTGGTTTCATCCAAACATTATCTATATATTTTATCAATTCCTTTTTTACAGCAATTTATCCCGTTAGTCGGATATTTTTCTAGTAAGTTCGATGACCATGTCCTCAACAATTGACGTGCAATAATCATCAGCCTCGATTGAAACGACATTATTCATCCTTAATATCTGTTTTTCTTTTTTCAGAACAAAATGACATCAACTTGTAGACGCTGCCTTATGGGGAAGTGGATCGTTCTCCTGCTCCTTGTTTTCATTACTCCAGCAGGTATTCTTCTTCTTCTTCTTCTTCTTCTTCTTCTTCTTCTTCTTCTTCTTCTTCTTCTTCTTCTTCTTCTTCTTCTTCTTCTTCTTCTTCTTCTTCTTCTTCTTCTTCTTCTTCTTCTTCTTCTTCTTCTTCTTCTTCTTCTTCTTCTTCTTCTTCTTCTTCTTCTTCTTCTTCTTCTTCTTCTTCTTCTTCTTCTTCTTCTTCTTCTTCTTCTTCTTCTTCTTCTTCTTCTTCTTCTTCTTCTTCTTCTTCTTCTTCTTCTTCTTCTTCTTCTTCTTCTTCTTCTTCTTCTTCTTCTTCTTCTTCTTCTTCTTCTTCTTCTTCTTCTTCTTCTTCTTCTTCTTCTTCTTCTTCTTCTTCTTCTTCTTCTTCTTCTTCTTCTTCTTCTTCTTCTTCTTCTTCTTCTTCTTCTTCTTCTTCTTCTTCTTCTTCTTCTTCTTCTTCTTCTTCTTCTTCTTCTTCTTCTTCTTCTTCTTCTTCTTCTTCTTCTTCTTCTTCTTCTTCTTCTTCTTCTTCTTCTTCTTCTTCTTCTTCTTCTTCTTCTTCTTCTTCTTCTTCTTCTTCTTCTTCTTCTTCTTCTTCTTCTTCTTCTTCTTCTTCTTCTTCTTCTTCTTCTTCTTCTTCTTCTTCTTCTTCTTCTTCTCCGTATATTCCTGAATGTATATGCCAAACCACTAATAATAATAATTCTATGATAAAATGTAATTAAAATAAATAACTTACATCGTCTTTTTATATTCAGCACAAAGGCTTCTAAAAACTCATGTAGTCATTACATTTCATTTCTAAAATTTTCATATTTCAAAAATATCTTTCAATATATTCTATAATTTGTGCAACTTTTGACCCCTGTTCACAAATCTTCTCCAGATCTTTATGATATAAAACCATTATATCAACGTACGTAGACTATGCCCCTCAATGAAAAGAATTTTTAAAAACATATATTTCACCAAGAAACGAGACATCTCACTTTTGAAACAAATGTCAGAGATAAAGATTTTTCCTATCCCGGAAAGGAACTAAAGTTATGACCTTTTTCCTCTGTTGTTTTCCCGAATAAACATTTCTGTACATCATGACTTCCTTCCCAGGACTTATTCCCAATTAAAGAATCTTTGTTAGAGCTTCTCTTTTGTATTATTGAGTTTAACGTGGAGATAGATCATCTCCTCGGTCAAAAGTAATAATAAAGATAGAATATAATCCGATTTGTCTATAACTCTTCGTCTATAATTTCTCATAGAATAAGCGATTACATATGGGTAAGAGTAGCGCGTTGGAATCCCCAGACCTTGCAACTGCGGAGAGGGCTGTGACTCTGTTCTGCAATATATCTGAGAAAAGTCTGAAAATAATCTAAAAAATTTGAAAAAATGATCGAAAAAGAGAATTTGCAGAGGGAGTAGTCAGACCTTGCACAAGCTCTGATTTGAGTCTCTTTTTGAAGGTCTGCAATTTTTTGCCACACTACGAGTAACGTCTCAAATATAAACCAACATGGCATCAATTATCGGTTGCAAGGCGTAAAATAAGTTTTAGTAAACTATGAGGTCCTCGTGTTTGAATGGACAAGGCAGTCAGGTGTATATTGGACCCTCTCTGACCAGGAATAGTAAGTTTAATTACCACCGAGTACTGACTCTTCATTTCCAATCGCACTGTTTACTTGTGGTCGTAGAATAATGGCCTGGGTCAAAGTTGTGATAAAAAACAACTAAAAATTAAGATGAATGTAAAAGTCAGAATTGATAATGGAAATATTATCTTACAATGCTTCACCCAATAATGAGAATAAATTAAAGATTTACTCATTTAATTGTAAACACTTGATTTAAAATTATATACTCAACGTTTTTTTCACAGCTCCCTCGTCTTGCCAATCACCCCCACCAGCAGTGTCGGCGACAGAAAATGTCCTCAATGGTAAGTTCGGTCAGTCAGGATCAAGTGAAGATAAACACCACTTTTCCTCATTGTAGTACTTCTCTCTATTTGGTTCTGTTGAATAGTACTGATTTTTTCATTTGGTTCAATTTGTGGTATTAATATTTACTTGGTTCAGTAGGGCGATACAGATCTTACTTGGTTCAGATCAATGGTACTGATCTTTACTTGGTCCAATTGAGTAGTATTATTATCAACTTACTTCAGTTGGGTGGCCCTGATCTTTATTTGGTCCAATTTGGTAGTACTAATCTTTACTTGAGTAGTACTGGTCTGTACTTGTTTCGATTATGTGGTACTGGTCTTCACATGGCTTGATAGGGTGGTACTGATCTTCACTAGGTACAATTCGATGATACTGATCTTTACTGTAATAAGAGCTGGACCATTTATTCGACAAGACTGAGACCGGATTTCTTGATTTTCCGAATTTCTAGAGCAATGCTCATTATATACCTGGAATTTTATTATGACCTGTGAAAGGTAAAGAACGAAATCGTATGAAATGAACGAATTAATAAATTTTTTAAAGGTAGAGTTAATGAAATCTCTGTTGATCCACTTTGAATTCTTGGAATATATAGAATAAAATACATTATCAAAAGTAAAAGAAGCAAATTATAAACGAACCTGTTTCTAATATTCAATTTGATTCGTTCTTCTTCACTGGAAATCAATTCAATCATGAAACGAAAATTAAAACAAAGAGAGGACAGAAGGTGAACCACTTCAATTCTAGCCAGATTCAGAACTCGCCAGTTTGAAAAATTAGTCTGTTTTACAAGTAATTCTGGGTTAAGCCGGTTAAATGGTTCGGTACTCGCAGACGGATACTATCCGTTTATTGATATAATCAATAAAATTAGTCAGGATGCCAAGAATTTGTATTCAAGGAGTTTCCCTTTTCCTCTCCGCCCATCTGATTCAAAACGTCTAGCCGAGTCACCGTCTTGTGTTTTGTCTTTCCAGGTACAAAGATTCTGAAAATCAACTATACATCAGATCAAAATTGGTCGATTAAAGAAGCGTACCCGAAAGATTGTTTTACGTTGGAGAAAGGAAAAACTTCTTATTATCTTGTTGCTGCAAAAGATTTGGATTACGACGAATTGAAGGTTGGATCTTTTGTCGAAACCAATTCTAATTTTCCTATCAGATATGATATTTTTAAAAATCTTTTTTTCATTTATTGAAAAAATTACTCAGTATCAATACTCCTTTTTAATACATCTTGTCAAGCAGTGCCTGCTTTGAGGAAGAGGGGACATTCAAAAAGGGGATGGATCTAGAATTTTGAGTGTTGGTGGATTTTGAGTGGGGAGCGGGGATCCTATTAAAGAAATAAAAAGAATGATACATTTTACTTTAATCAAATGAAAAAAATATATCATTTTTTGTTTTTATGGTTAATTCAAGATTACTTGAGTTTTTTTTAATTCATAAAATAATTTTACGTAGATTTTTTGAAAAAAATCGTAATTGTGCTTTGCTCGGGCATCCTTTATCAGCGCCTATCACTACGAAATGACGAATTTGTAGAGTAGATGAAGATGTAGATGATTCTCTAAAAAAATCTTAGAGCCAGCTATTCACCAATGTAAAAGGGTACTTTTTGAGAATGTGGGCATCGAGTCACCTCCCTTGCTTTTACTCTAAAAGCTCCGATTATCAATTTGCATTTTTTTTTATAATACAACAGTTGGCATTCTAATTCCCGACAGGAATTATCATTCACTGTGGATGTCTGTCGTTGTTGTTTTTGTTGCTGCTGACGTATGTCAGATCCGATTGATTGTTTACATTTGATAAGCAAAGACGGGGAATCCCTGAGTTATTAATGTTTTATGAAACGAGCATAGGAGATTATCATGCTCGACCTCACACGGAGGGATCATGGCAGCACAGTATATTGGAGAAAAGACGAGAGTCTGAGATATCGTAGGAACCATTAGAAAACTCAAATGGCCACGGGATAGTCAAGTTGCAAGAACGGTAGACAACCACTGGACATCAACACTCATTACGTGGAACCCCAGAGATCATATGCGAAATTGTGACCGACAGATAGTAAGATGGTGTGACGAGCTAGACAAATTCAGATAGTACTGGCTCCGCAACGCCTATGATAGTAAGGTCTTGTGAATCTTGATGCAGGTCTATGTCCAATGACAACTCGAAGGAGGATGATCATTAGGAAAAACGGAGTATCTCAGAGTTTTAAGTCCAAGTAGACAACTAATTACCCCCCTCTCTCTCTCTCTTTCTCTCTATCTATCTATCCATCTATCTCTCTCTCTCTCTCTCTCTCTCTCTCTATATATATATATATATATATATATATATATATACACACAGTATACGTGGTACAAAACAGGCTGGCAGTATAACATAATATAGTAATATATCAATAATATAAAGCCAATTCTGAAATGCCGAAAAATGAGCTAGTTTTTGTAGCGAATCCACAATCTACTATATATATATATATATATATATATATATATATATATATATATATATATATATATATATATAATGTGTACTTTAGAGAGTGAGACAGACTCGGGAGTGAAGTTTTTGGTGGTAAGGTTTATTAATCCTTATATGTCTATAGTCCATACATGTTTCGGGATTTCTCCCATCATCAGTGGTGAATGTTGTGTGAGTGTGGATTAAAATGTACCATGTGGAACCAGAGTCCACTGCCAGGGGCTATGCATTGTGGGTAAGTTTTGTTGTCAGGGCTACTAGATGCCTCCTGCTGAATGTAAGAATGACCAGCAGGTATTGGGATTTTGGTAAAGCAGCAGCAGTTTGCCTTGGGGAGGGCAGAGTGTGTCAAGGTAGGGGGTAGTGTTGTAGAGGTGGATTTTCTGGTATGTTTGGGGTAGTGTAGGAGGGGTGGTGGGGTTATGGAGCTACATAGGTATCAACCTTAAAAGTTACTGAAAATGTTTCGGCTATGAGTTGAACAAGGGTTATAACAGGCTAAGGTGAAGATTTTCCTATGGGTCTAGGTGACTTTGAAGCTTCCATTATTGAATGTTTCTAAGATGTGGGTGTGAGGATATTAATGGTAGGAGTTGTGTGTATTAGTGTTCTGTGTGGTGAGGGTTGTTCAGTTTAGTATTTTGATGGTGTGTAGTAGTGTTTTAGTAAGTTTTCTAAACTGCTTACTAGTGTTGGAATCAGGTTTTCTAACTCCCCTTCCATATTTAGTGGTAGGGGGCTTTCCTCATTTTTTGGTAGAGTGTGTGTGTGAGTTGATGTAGGGGTTACCTGCTGGTCAGGGTGTTTGCTAGGGTCTTCAGGATGCTTTCCAAGGGTCAATGTGATGGGTTGAGGGAGGATGCTACTCTTAGGGCTTTCCTCTTGCAGGGTATGAGGGGTAGTAGGTCTGAGGCCCTTATGGAGTCTAGTTTTCTTGTTTCTATTATCTGTATGCTGGTTTTTGTAGTTGTGTTTGTTCATATAGCTGTGTCTGTTCACAATATTGGTGTCAGTAATATTAGTATTTGTGTAGGTGTTTCTGTTATGTTTGTTCATATGTGTGTGTCTGTTATAGGTGTTAGTATTGTTAGTGCTGGTGTAGGTGTTTTTGTTTTGTTTGTTCGTATGCGTGTGTCTATTTCTATCGTTGTTCGTGTGGGTATGGATGATGTTTTTGTCAGTATTGGTGATTCTTGTTGGGTAGCCTGTGTCTGTGTGTCTAGTGTTAAATCTGTGTTTGGTGGGGGAATTGGTTTTTTATATATATATATATATATATATATATATATATATATATATATATATATATATATATATATATATCCACAATCTACTATATATATATATATATATATATATATATATATATATATATATATATATATATATATATGTATATATTTAAAGTATAGCAGTTGAAATTTTGTCATTCTCGTGATGCAATCGTTCGGTCATTCTTTTCATGATCATAATCCAAGTAATAAAATCCTTTTGGGTTAATTTCAGTTACTCCGCCCAAACAAAAATTTTTAATATGATCAGATTAATACAAAATACCTGTCACTATTTTTGAAAAATGGATAAACCATGGAACATGTGTCAGGTGTTTTCTGTTTCTGATCTTTAGATGTCATTCTGATATCATTCTACAATCATTTCAATATCAGACTGTGACACTATGATGATGTGGCTCTACCAGTTATATTAAATCCTCCCCGTGGTCTGTCAGCTTCTAAATATCACGGTGCCAAAACATCCTGCATTTGGTCAGATCATCACCTAATTATGTTTTTTACCGGCCACAATTTTGCTTACGATCTTGAGAGATCCACGTTGATGGTAGCAACGATCAAAGACATAAGTGGCTTATAGTCTCTATAATATAACTCAAATGGTTCTTCCATTGCTTAGTAACGTATTTGTTGTTGATCAATTATCAGTGAATTACTACGAACTCATTTGGGAACCATTTGAGTTATATTATAGTGATTAAGTTTACCAAATTCTTAACTTTTTTTTTTTGTTTTGGTCTCTTGGTATATCAAACAACTTGGAAACTCTTTTATTTATTGTTATTAGATAAAGTATCATGAATCACTATTTCCAATTTCTATGACTACTTTTTACCTTCATCCTAATTTATTGCTTACATAACGCTATCCGTGATTTCCAGCGGTTGTTTGATTTTTTTGTAAATGGCCTTCCGATAGGCCCTTCCCAGTTTGCTAATGGTTCTTAGGATATAACAGAAATCTATTCTTTCTCTGATATGTTGTGCTGTTATCTTCTTTGGAGGATTTCATTGCGATTCGTTGTCATCGGTAGATATAGTGGTCTACTTTCTTTAGGTCTCCGTTTTCGATTTTAATCGTTATGTCTCCCCCCCCAACATAATTGCTGTACATGATATTAGTCTTACTGAAGTTCATGTGTACACCTACCTTCTTGATTTCTTTATGGATCGTCAAACCAATGCATCCCCCTAATAGTCCCCTATGGAGCTGGATCATGGAACCTAAGCAAAAGATTGGCCCTCAAATTGAGAAATATGCGATAGGATCATCTTGGGAGAGGGGGAGAGAGAAGCAGGGTAGGGTACGAAAAGATGTAGGAGACAAAACATAAAGACATCACGAAGGGAGAACGGCTGAAAAGTGAGAAAATGAAGTGAGGCGGAATTGAACTTGATATCGAGTCTCCGTGAGCCAAAGGTTTGGTTAAATGCCGGGGATGGTCGCTTCGGACTATTCTCACGATTCTTTTTCAGATACTAGAGCACTTTTGATTTTTACCCTGTAACATGCTGTTAGCGAAGCAACATGTATTTCACTAGTTTACGATTTACCCAGAGAGATGAAAATCTTGCTTAACATTAAGTAAACAGAGCCAGGACTTATTATGTTTCACCCAATAATTCAAAATATCCTTACTGAAAAAATGAAGTTCGCTTTATCTCACTATAATTGAAGAAAGATGTTTGGATCAGCGGTTCTTGAGAAATCTAAATAAGATAAATAGGAAATTGAAGATCACAGCTCTTTCCCTAATGAGTTTCTTTAAAAATATAAAATTTCATCACTTTAAATGGACACTGCACTAGTTTCCAGATGCATCCACGCATATCTATGAAATACTTTTCGGTCAGATATGTTGAATATCAATTTCCACTGTTGGATTGATATGAAACTTG
The DNA here is from genome assembly GCA_963457665.1 of Thysanoteuthis rhombus. NCBI lineage: Eukaryota > Metazoa > Mollusca > Cephalopoda > Oegopsida > Thysanoteuthidae > Thysanoteuthis > Thysanoteuthis major. Next base: position 23,743,529 of record OY735225.1, on the reverse strand, counting down.
GTCCAAGATTCCTGATGAGCCATCCTGATCGTCTTCCTTCATTTGTTCCCTCCCTTCCTGCTACTACCACCACAACCAGTAATGCAAAATATCAATTTTATCAACCGAATTATGTCGGATTGATATGGAACTCAGGTCAAACAACTGGATAAACCATACTCTCGTTTCTCCTCTTCCTCCTCCCGCTACTACTACGAACACGGTGGGTGGACGCATCGTTGAACCTGGGGTTCTTGTTTAAATGTTGATTACAACGAAATTCACCGAAATTTATGTTATTGTTCTTATTTCTTACAGGAAGCCGCAAATAATATGTTTGTGAATTTGAAATGTGAATCTGTGAGCGGTCAGGTAAGTTATATGCATTTTTGTCAAACATTAGTACGAATTATGGAGCTGATTGTCAAACTACGGTACAAAGTATGGAAATGATTGTCAAACTTTAGTGCTAAGTATGGAGTGGACTGTCAAAATACAGTACAACGTATGGAATTGATTGTCTAAGTACAATATGGAGTGTGGAATCGATTGCCAGACTCTAGTACAACGTATAGAATGGATTATCCAACCCCAGTACAAAGTATGGAGTTGTTTGTCAAACTACCGTACAAAGTATGGGGTTTATTGTCAAACTACAGTACAACGTATGGAAGTGATTGTCAACTCCTGTACAAAGTATGGAGTGGATTGTCAAACTTCAGTACGAAGTATGGAATCGATTGTCAAACTACAGTAGAAAGTATAGAATGTACTGTCCAATTCCAGTACAAAGTAAGGAATTGATTGTCTAAGTACAGTACAAAGTATGGGGTTAATTGTCTAAGTACAGTGCAACGAATAGAATTGATAGTAAACTCCAGTACCAAGAATGGAGTGGATTGTCAAACTACAGTACGAAGTATTGAAATATGGACTTAATTGTCATACTACAGTACGAAGTATGGCATTGATTCCCGAACTCTCGTACTGTGTATAGAGTTGATTCTCAAACTACAGCATGAAGTACGTAGTTGACTTTATTTTTCTATCGTGAAAACAAGAACAGCAAGAACGATTTTCACCAAAATGAAGGATGTGAACCTGCATGTAATATCCACATTCCAATATTCCGATTTGAATTCACAAGCAAATGATTGTCAGGAAGCTGTCTCTCTGACTAAGCTAAATTGGCAAGTCTTGGATATTAACGGAAATTTGTCAAGCAGATATCCCCTTTTTTCTCATTATTATAACTAAATACATTTTTTTCAAAAGATATTTTTATCATTTCAATTTATATATATACAATACAATAGTTGCAGTAATCATTATCAATCGGAAGGGAAGTAAGAGTGTAGTTTGATCCTGCAGTTACCATTTTCGTTAGGGTATTGGTTTGCTCACGAGAGTGTCTCATTCCGGGCAAAAGAGCCCTATAACTTTTTCCAAGCAAATAAAAAAGTGAAGGAAATTAAAAATTCAATTCGATTTAGTCAAATTGAAAACTACAGCAACGAAATTTGAAATTCCGGCGACAAAATTGGAAAAAAAAGAAAAGAAAAACGGACAGCCAAATTCAAAAATACACCATGCAAATTGAAAAATACGGCAACCAAATTAGAAGATATGCAAACCAAATCATGGTGTGTATTTTTATTTTTTAAAATTCAATTTTCAGTTCGCATGTCATATTAGAAAGTTTGCTTGTCCCATTTTAGAATTGTTTTTTATAGCTAATTTTTGCGTTTATGACTTTTTTTTTAGGTCGATTTGGTGCAATTTTTTTTTTGAAGTTGGCAACAGTAGGTGAGACTCCTCGGGTGACACCAACCTTAGGAACGCCTCTGCCGCTGACCATCTTATTTTCAGCAACCTTTAATGAAAAAAGCCAGAGAACCTTACTTTCGTTGATATTCTCGTATTAAAACACCCATTCCTTAATGGATTTGTTATTTGAGTCAGAAGAAGCGTTGATGGATTTTGTTTCTCTTTTCAGACTGTCGTAAGTCGAGTGAGCATAATTCTGAATTCAGCCAATGAATTCACGCCCGAATTCAACCAAAGTGTCTACAACAGAACTATTTCTGAGGTATGTTACCATCTGAGAGTTTGTTTTATAGAAGTACCTCTGGCAAAATCTAATTAGAATTAAAGAAATCTGGTGAACTTGCTCGTTTGTGTGTGCACCTTGATTACTGGCCATTGTACGAAGTCAACATTTACCAGACATATTGGTCAGCACTCATAGCATTGTTTTGTAGAGTTATAAGCTTTTTGCATCAGCAGTTTTCGAGAAATGAAAAATATACCAATTACAGGTCTCTCTCCATAGATCATATACCTTGACCTCCAATACTACTCAGCTTCATCTATAAACTGTCACTAAAATTATCATCATCTGAATCACTAAAAATACCCGACAGAAACCAACCACCGGAAAAAGCTGGCTTTAAAAGAAACTACTCAACCATGGACCATTCGTTGAATTAACAAGAAGAGAAAGCAGCAGAATATAAAATGCCACTTGCAGTAGCATTTGAAGACTTCAAGAAGACCTTCGACTCTGTAAAAATTCCCTAAGTCATTGATGCTATCACCCTAGAAGGTTTAGGCCCCGAATATGTCAGAGTACTGCAACATATACACCGTCACAGCAGTTCCTTCATCAGGCTACATGAATACTCAGAGTCCAGTTAGCTCCAAAAAGGGACAAGACAAGATGATACCAGCTCACCGAAAGTCTGTACAGACTGCTTCGAGATGATCTTCAGAAACATAGACAGGGAAAACAAAGGAATCAAAATAGATGGCGAATACCCAAGTAACCTCAGATTTGCAGACAACATCGTCCTTTTTGTAGAGAACTCCCGGGATCTCCAACTAATGCTAGACGATCTGAATGAAGAAAGCAAGAAAGTTGGCCTTCACATGGACTTGAGCAAATCAAAATTAAAGGTCATGGACAACAAACAAGTGGGATATAAACGCACAACGATAAAAAATCGAAAAGACATAGCTGGAGAAAGTAGACCACTACATTTACCCAGGACCACAAAACTCCAAGGAATCCTCAAAAGAAGAACAAATCAAGCGAAGAATGACTTCAATTGAGCAAGCCCAAACTTCAAGAGCGAAAAAATCCCATTAGTCCCAAAAGAATAGTATACGACTAATGCATCCCCCAATAGTTACTTACAGAGCTGAAACATGGAACCTAACCTAGAGATTGACTCGCAAAACAGAGAATCATGCAACGTGCACATGAGATAATCGTAATCGACCTCATATGAAGATACCATAAGACGGCACTGTGTATTAGGGAAAAAACAGGGGCCTGGGAAATCATTGAATCCAAGAAGAAATTCAAATGGCAATGGGCTGGTCATGTGACAAGAATGGCAGTCAACCGATGGACATCATGACTCACAACGTAGATCCTGAGCGATTAAAAGCAGAACCGAGACCGATGGAAAATGAGATGGTGTGGCGAAGATTCAGTAAAATATTGGCTCCGTGACGCCCACGATAAAGAAATTTGGCGAATTCTTGGGAACGTCTATGTCCAACGACAGACGATAGAAGACTGATGATGATGATGAAATTTAGATATAAAGTATCTAAATTGGCTACACTGGATAGTTCTAACTGAAACACTTCAGAGCTGTATTTTCGTTGGACGGACGAAAAATTATTGACAATTATGGCAGGTTACTCTACTCACTATAACATAAAGACCTTTTGGTACGGACCTTGTCCTAGTCTTGATGTTTTCACCGTTCAAATTTTTAGAATAAAATTGACTTTTATTTATATTTTGGTTAGCTTCAATTGAGCATAAATGTTTGATAAAGAACAAATTGAATCTCAACGAAATCTTCAATGGAAGAAGAAGAAATCAAGCGAACAATCCCTCTAGGGTGGCAATCTTCCGGTAAAACGAACCCAAACTTCAAAAACAAGGAAATTTCACAAGTGCTAAAAAGTAGGGTACATACCAATGCATCATCACAAAAGTCACTTTTGGAGCTGAAACATGGAACTTATTCAAAAGATCGACCCTCAAACTGAGAATCATGTAAAGTACAGAGGAAAGGATCATGTTCAATTTAACACGGTGAGTCACAAGATGGCATAATATATTACTTGAGAAACAGGAGTCTGAGATATAGTGGAATCCATTAGAAAAATCAGATGGCGATGTGTGGATCATGTTGCGAGAATGGCAGACGAGCACTCGACATCATGACTCACATCGAGATCACATACGAAACTGTGGCTAACAAAATATGATATTGACGAACTAGACAAGTTCTGAAAATATTGGCTCTGCGATGCCCATGATAAAGGAAAATATTGGGGAAGGTATATGCCCATCGACGGACGCTAAAAGGCTGATAATGATGATTTCTACAAAATAAAGTTTTTTTAAGGGGGGGGGAGTTCAAGTTACAATGTAATTTTATGCTAAATTGACTTGTTTTGTGTCAGGTGGCCTTCGAGTCATTTTGTTGTAGAATGGAACTTTTAGTTATCTAACAAAAGGAGAGAGAAATAATATATCGATTTTGAATTGGTTCATAGCGTTCATAAGTAAGAAAAATGGGTGGGAAGTGTGGACAAGGAGGAGAATATTTTTTTTACAATCATGCTACGTCATATTATTTTTTTTTTTAGATCAAACTAGAAATGAACAAAAAATGGAAGGTCGAAAAATAGCAAATTATACAGTGTTAATAACTAATGCATACACTTAATAAATAAATATTTATGATATTTTCATTTCCAAATGAATTATATTGCATATTTCTGACGATATTCCTCGTTTTATTTCTGATGCAATGATTATTTCTGTCTCTGGTTTGTCAACAGGAATTAACTTGATAAATTAATTGGAAATGAATATTTCTATTACAGAAACGAATTTTGACACATGTTGCCAAATGCTGTCAAAAACTGTATAAACTTTGCAGGTTTTGAACAGAGTCTGTTCTATTTATTGTTCTTTTTTAGAATGCAAGAATCGGTGATATTGTATTCAATGCTCCAGCTTACGTATCAGATAAGGACTACGATGACGTTACTTATTTAGAGGCAGCAAAATCCCCGCAAGGCAAGGTAATTGAATTTATTTGACTAAATCATTGAAGAAATTCTCTGAAAAAAAAGCTGACTGGATAGTTAGAATTCATGCCTTTATCCAGGGTTATAACTAAATTATTCCAGGTATACACAAATGATTTTGTAGAATCCAAGGGAATTTGTGAAATCCTTGAACGTTTCAATCATTTCATAATCAGTGGAGTGAATGTATGGCCTCCGTTCTGTCTCTACAGACAATGGAGTGCCCCCTCAAGGGCGCATGCCAAGGTAAATCGTGTGGAGATTATGGGTTGTCAAGCCGTCAGAATCCCTCTAGGCCTCGCTGATGTAATCCAGAAGATAGCAGAGAGCAATGCAGTAGCTACCTGAGGGACGTCAGATTAGGGGTCAAACCACCCCAAGTGGAGCTCCACTCCTCGGTTTGGAATCAGAGAGTGAGTGTGAAGAATAGAGAATCATTCGATACTTTTTGGTGACAATGCTCAGTTGTGGGGAATCCTTGTTTTGATTGAATCTAATTACGTTTTGATAAAATTGAATCTAAGTATTCATTCTCTTCTTGTGTAAAAAAAACAACAACAAACAAACAAGAAACATACAGGAAAAAAATAATATCAAAACCCTGGTGCAACTTGTGATACAACGAGTCATCTGAAAATTTACACCCTTGACCCGAATCAATTTTGTGGTCAGGATTCTTCATTTGATAGAGTTATTGTTGTTATAATTGGTGTGTAACTAATGAGCTAATTCTAATCTTCCTTTATTTGATGACTTCTAAAACGTTTAAGAATGGTTAAAAATAGGCCAATGTCTGACACTGCGTAGCTGTTAACGATGTGGACAATGGAATAGGCAAGCTGAATTCAACTTCCAGACTGTTTACACTCACTTCGCTCTTATGACCTCGAGAAAAGCATGAATCTATATCTCCCTGATATGGGTAAAATAGCAAGGCATATTGGGTTATCTAACTTCAGGAAGGCAACCAGTCTATGAGAAAGACGACTCTGATTCCCAACTAGGGAGTGAAGCTCAAGTTGATGCGAAAAGTATCACGCTCCTCTTCCTCTTGGACTACATCAGCGGGGCATACTGGTCACTCAAGGATCCTCATGCGCTCTTCCTAGGCCTCCGCCTTGGAGAGATCAGTTGAGCGTCGTTCTAATGTCTTATCAATGCACATTAAGATTGCTAATGAATGTCAAACTCCGAAACTGGTGCTGACATTTTTTTTTACTACCAAGAAAAAGAACATTCAAAATAAGGGGTATAAACTAGTAAGTAAAATTCATATTCCTCTACAGTGAATTAAACTCCCCGGCCATTTCATTGCTAGGAGACTACCTTACTGATTGAGATGAATTGACAAGTCTTAGCAATTAACGGAAATTTACTGTATAGATACAAAAGGGCTTATTTCATTCTAGTAGACAAATGAATTTAAACAAAATATATTTTATAATTTTGTTTATTCATTATATATACAATACAAAGTTGGCAGTGATCATTTTCAGTCGGAATAGAAGTTGGAGTGGAGTTCGACCTTGCAGCAGCCAGTCTTGTTTATTATAATTCTCTACTGAAGCAAAATTATCTAAACTGTCCCTAAACAGAATATGACTTCAAGAACATTAATAGTACCAAATGAATTCACGTATTTATCATTTAAAAATGACAATTACTCGCCATCACTGTCAATAATTGAACAACCGTAGCGTCGGAATTTGGAGTCCTGTAAAAAAAATTCCATCAATGAATAAATATGGTCAGAATCATATCTAATTATGACATCACTGGCGTTTTCCACGGGAAAACATTTAAAATGAAGTCATACAAACATCTAGAAAAATCTCAATTCGAGAGAATCCCAAAAATTCGAAGAAGTACTGATGCCAATTTTCAAGTTGGTGGACAAAATAGAATAAAAATGCGTTGGGAGTAAAAGTTTAAAGGGAAAAGTTCCCACCTCATCTTGAGCCCATTAAATGGTAGTAAAAGTTCCCTCTCGATTTCAACACCAATAAATGGGGAAATGTTTTCCCCACGGTTTTCAAAATTTCAATTTGATTTTGACTTTTAAAAATGAAAATAAACTTTCCTTGTCGATTGTCACAATCGAGAAGTAATGTTTATTTTTTTTTCAAAGAGAAGGGAATCTCCATGCTGGATTTCGAGAACAAAAAAGAAATCTTTCCCTTCGATTATGAGCACTAATATGGAAAGAATTCCATAGGATTCCATCCCCAGAAACTGAAAAATATACCCATTGATATTGACGTCTTAAAGAAAAAAATCTCTTGCATTTCGACCTTCAAAGTGAAAAAAAAATCACCCCTACGACTTAAGCTTAAAAGAGAAAGAAAAATCTTCACGCACGATTTTGATGCCTAAAAGTAAAAAACAAACAAACCCAAACCCCATAACACTTGATCGAAAGAAAATGTAGGGAAAGATTTTTTCAATTCTGAAAAACCTTAAGAGCGGAAAATAATTACCTCTCAATTTGGGTCCCATTTTCAGGGGACAAATACAGAGGGAATTTTTTTTTCTTCTTCAGGGGTCAAAATCGAGGGGGATATTTTCTTCTACTTTGGGGCAAAAATTCAACTGGAACTTGCATTTTTTTACTGAAATGTATACCCAGCTGACAATTAGAAAGCGTCAACCAAAACTGTCACCAAAACTGTAAAAATACGTCTCTCCAGTTTTCAAGTTGGTTCAGCTGGTCGGCCGGTTGGCCTCGTATGAATCACGCAGACAGGCTGCAACAATGGATTTACTCTTTAATATATCTAGAAAATATTTACCCCCCCCCTCAAAATGGATTTTTAGTAGGGGTAGAACTTACAATGCATATTTATGCCAAATCGATCCATCAGTTTGTGTCCAGCAGCACTTACGGTATTTTTAGAGGGAAGTAACTCGTCCATTGGTCAACCCTAACTGAACATGCTACAAAAGACGTTGGTCTTGTGACAGTTTCTTTTGAGTGACTAACCTGACCAATTTAAAATTATTCCATTGTACAGAACGCATTGGACGGAATTGCTTCGGGAAAATTCAAAATGGCAAATGGTAAAATAATTGTTGCTCATCATCTGGATTACGAAGAGCAGGAACAATATATCATCAAAATAGTCGTAAAGGTAAGTTTTTTAAAGATACTATTAATAGTTTTGAGAAGAGATTTTCAGACAAGTGAACTCCTTCTTTTCATTTGTGTAGTTGAGATAGCGTTTCGGTCGATTCATTTTTCTGCCTTCTTCAAGTTTAGCTATATCCTAATAGGATGGTGCAAAACATAATTTTTCTCCAATGGAAGAAAATATCAGCCAGTTCGTCGGACATTGCTCCCTTCTATCTCTACAGCTGTTGGGAATCACTTAAAGTACATTGCTTTTTGGGTCTTGTGTTGTAACCCCGTGGGGTGTCAGGCTAATAGGCGCTACTCTGAACCCAATGGTAGCCTGGAAATCTGCAAGGCAGGGACTTTCAACCCCCTGAAGTATTTTTACACACCCACATACCATTGTAACATAAGTGTATGGAAACTTGTTGGTTAAGGGCGTGTTAAGAACTCTCATGATATGCAGCCCTCAATATTAGAAAAATACATAGAACTCGATTTTGAAGCCCCCGCTATCAACACTTTTCTATACACAAGTCTAGAAGAATTACATAAGAAATGTACTACAACTGCAAAATTAACGAAAACAAAAGGAGAACACCAAGCTGATAAATCTCACTACCTACCTGTTCACAATCTTCGATACCCTCCAACAACATGAAGCAATTTGCCGGAAACTATGAACGGGTTTCCCCCAAATTAAACTGATTCGCCTAAAACATCACTGTTTTGTCCAAATTTTGGGGGTATGTTTCCCGCCACATCTGTACACCTATGCGTTGGAGTGAGAGTCTTCTTCATTCCACTATCGAACAGATTGTGAACGAGCGTGTTACTTTTTTAGAATAAACTTTTATTTTTGTCTTGTTTGTAATCTACAGGACTCAGGAGGTAAAGAAAATTCGACTAAATTATTCATCAAAATATTGGATGTAGATGAATTTGGACCGGTGTTCCTACCCAAACCGTGTGCAACCAAGAAGGTCCAGTGCCAAATCCCCGTTTTTTATCACGCGCAGATAAAGGCAGCTGATAAGGTAAGAGTTCTTGGTATCAATATCCGAACCACATTACTCATTATCTATAGATCTATTATCGAATCCTAGATGTTATATGAATCTATCTATATGATGCATAGTGTTATTCCGTATGTTTGTTTCTCTGTCCGCAAAAATTGACTCCTCTACTTACAGGTAACAATTTTACTGATAGAAATATTTTCTACCCACCGTTTGAAACAATGGCCTCGTCCACTGAAACGAGTTCACTTTAAAAAAAAAAAATTCAGATGAAATTAACGAAACGTAAGCATTTATCTACATTATTAACAACTTTGGAGTAGTGAACTATCAAGTCGTGAAATGAGAGAGAATGACATGAAACGGCGGGAATTCTAAAGAAATACGGGTAGACACTTTTTACCGAGTGCATTTTATATATATATATATATATATATATATATATATATATATATATATATATGATTCTGTTTAATAGGATCATCAGTCATTTGGAATAGTCGCACAATAAAAGTGGTTTAAACGTATTTAAGAATTGCTGATAAGCATCTTTCATTATTACCCATGTGCTGTTTATTTGGACCATTCGATAGTGAATTATTATCTTAAAAAGATCTGAATGAATATTTCTAGTTCTCAAAACTACTATCTTTCAAATATGTTTAGCTCCTGTCTCAAGTTGGATGTGAAATTCTAAAAAGAAAGTTACTGTAAAAGTTTGCTGCTGTTTTTACGTTACCATTGCCCCACGCCACCTTGAATTGGAGAAACTTCGGTATGTTTTATGTAAGTCACGTTGTTCGATTAATCAGACCAATTCATCCCTACCTACCTTTCCCTTCCCCCATCTATCCTTCCATCCACCCACCTCTCCTTCCCTCCCCCCATATATACGTTAATATTTACTGTAAATGAGTGAAACAATTGTCAACTTCACTATTGTGAATTTGTTAGTGTTATTATTTTTGAAGGGAGAAATAGCAATCTCACCAAAGGCGGTGAAGGCAGTCGACATGGAAGTTAATAAATACAGCGTCCGTTACTCATTTAAAGAAGGTAAGAATTTTTTCCGTGTCTCGGATTTTTCGTACCAATTTTGATCACATCTATCTATCTATCCATCAATTTGCATACACGCAAATCCAAGAAAAAATAGGAGTATGCAAAAAAAGAAAAGAAAAATTCTTCCATTCTAATCCTTGTAAGGTTCATTACACTAGTTTCGTTGTGTCCATTAGTGAATGACAGGAAAGTGAGGGGGAAGTCAGTTTGGGCGAAACGTCGAAATAGACGAACTCATATATGTATATATATATATATATTATGAATTGTAAGAAGTGAGACGGACACGGGGGTAAAGTGTTTTGAGGTAAGGTTTATTTATCCGTAGATGTTAATGGTCCAGACATGCTTCGGAAGGTATTTCCATCTTCAGTGGTATGTGTTGTGTGAGTATGTGTTTTTAGGGGTTAAAGGTTTCATGTGGGACCAGAGTCCACTATCAGGAGCTTTGCCTTGTGGGTAAAAGATTGTATAAAGGCTGCTGGGGGCATCCTGCTGTGTGAGAGAAAGTCCAGCCAGTGATGAAGCCTATGGTTAAGCAGCAGCAGTTGGTCTTGGAGAGGGCAAAATGTGTCAGGGTTTGAGGGAAGTGATGTGGAGTTTGATTTCCATTAGGATACAGAGTTTTGAGTTTGTTGATCTACATATCCTTGTGCTTCTCTAGAACTTTAGTTATGTCAATTTGAGTACTTTTTTCTATTTTTCTATGATAGTAAATATAGCGTCAGTTGCAAAATTGTGACCGGGTGTGTGAAAGTGTAGTTCTACAGGAAGTTGGCTGCGATCGTTTTGTGACTTAATCCTGTGTCTGTAATTGTTGAGTCTAATATTAAATTGCCACTCGGACTTGCTTATGTATTGTAACTTACATCTATTGCACTCTAGAAGGTATATAATGTTTTTACTACGGCAGTTGGTGCTGTGATATATGTGGTAACTCTCTTTTGTGGTAGTGCTTGTGAATGTGTTGGTGTACTTGAGGCGGTTGCAACATAGAATATTTCTTATGTCGCAAGGTTTACAGAATTTAGTGGTTCTTGGGATATTTTTGTGTACGACTTCATTATTAATGACATTGTTACTGCTAATCATGTCTCTTATGTTTTGAGGCCTGCGGTAAGCGATGACACATGGATCTGTGAATGTTTCTCTTAGATCTGTTTTAATAGGATGTTCCATCTCCTATTGATGATGTGTGCTAAGGGTGGGAGTGTGTTGTTGAAGGTGGTTATAAGTGGTATGCAGTTAGGTTTACTATTCTAGGAGAGCTTGAGGGTTTCATCCCTGGGTATTCTAGTTGCTTTTTTTTATTTGGCTTTTAGTATCATCTAGTAGATATCCTCGTTGGGTGAAATATTGTACTAGGTTATGGTTATGTCTGTTGAGTTCACTATATGTAGAGCAAATTCTTCTAATTCTAAGGGCTTGCGAAAATGGTAGGCTTCTTTTTAGGTGTTGGGGATGGGTTGATTTAGAATGGAGGTAATTGTGGGTATCCGTGGGTTTAGTGTAGAGGGTAGTTTGAAGGTTTCTGTTGTTGTCTATGTATATGCGAGTGTCTAGGAAGGCTATGGAGTCAATGGATGTGACAAAGTCAAACTCAATAGAATCGTGTGCAGAGTTTATGTGTGTAAAGAAATTCTCTAATTGGCTTAATCTCCAATGTATATGAAAAAAATGTCGTCTACATATCTGCCATAAAAAGTGCAATCGTTATAAATCTTCGGGTAAATGTAGGTTTCTTCAAATTTACCCATGAAGATATTAGCAGCCTTTCACTTGGAGGAAGTGTCTATTGTTAAAGTTAAAGCTCTTTAGAGTTAGAATGTGGTGCTTGAGGGTGATAACTGACACAGCACTGGGTTCTTCAGTAATTCTATTGTTTAGGGCTTCTGTAAGTGCTGGGATGCCTTCATCATTTTTGATGTTGGAGTATAGAGATCTAACATCCATAGTGACTAGAAGTGCTTTGTCTGGAGTTGTTGTTTTGTGCTTGATTTTGTTCAGAAGGTCTGTGGTTTCTTTTCTTCCAATAAAAATTTCTACGAATGAAAAATTGACTACCTATGGGCTCTCCTTTCAGTGTAGTGCTTGCACGCTTCATTTTATAATGAGTAGAATCCAACCCTACTTAGAAACGCAAACTATTTCCAGTATATAGATAACTCCCTCTTAGATATGAACCTATTCACCCCAATACAAAAACTCCAGTTGAACCCATTTTGGACTTTACGCATGATAAAGAAAAACACTATACTCTATCTTACCTCGACATCTTTTTGCATATATCTAACACCGTATACTGGAGATCTACCGACGAAAATTACCTGATCAATAGTAACTCGCATCACAACACTAGAATTGAATCAGGAATAATTATAGGGTTATAGTCAAGAGCTCTCATATGCATCCCTCAATATTAAAAAAAAAGGATGGAAAATACATTGAAGACACCTTTGAGAGCCTCCACTATCCCCACCATCTCATTTACAAGGCTAAAAGGAAAGCATATAAAAAATGCATTACATCAACTGAAATAAAAAGAAACAACACCTCCTAACAGATATATCTAACTACCTACCAATTCGCTATCCTCGATACTCGCTAACAAAATAGGAGACCTAAACATAAACATCACTATAAGCAAGTCTAAGATGATCAAAGACCTCATCACGAAACCACAAGAAGGAAATAATTCTGAGGCACGCATGTATGCCATTCCTTGTCAGGCTTGCCCTACAATGTACATTGGGGAAACCTTTTGACCAATCATCAAAAGAATTCAGGAATACCGAAGAGCACTCAAAATAGATGACAACTTGAAGGCACTCACAACATACAGAAATAAATAAGGCCACAATTTGACTCACGAAACACCCACATCATAAAAAATGAACATCTCAGACACAAAATGAAATACTCGTATTGCCACTGATTTACGAAAGTAACACTATTGTTCAAAGACTGAGCTTCTTTAAAATTTGTCCTAATTTAGCAAGAATCATTATCAAACGACATAAATTAGTTATACACAATATCAGTCCCACCACCAAATCTTATCGCCTCATAACTGTAAAAATATCTATTGATTATCCACTACCTACATGCACCTCAACATACATATACACTCACCTAGCTGGTCAACCTCCAGGTGTTCACAATAGCTACACACATTCTCAGCATCCAGCCTTTGTACACCCAATAACATGGTCAAAGGCTCGTCACAACACATACCTATAGCGTGATCTTTCTTAGCTTGACTTTCCAGGTTACTGCATCCAGCTTTGATAAATCCACACAAACAGTTAAACATTTCCCAGTCCGATACGCGCACCAAGTGGTGCCGCTGAGCCTACTTGAATAGAATAGATTCATTTTGACCACAGTTATTCACCACTTGGTCTTTAATTAACTTTCACGCCCAGTCATTGGTATCTCGAGACGTCAGCTACGAACAGCTCATTTA